>JADRCD010227868.1:7768-18385 GCA_019843815.1 Montemys delectorum
TTCTTCTTCTTCTTCTTCTTCTTCTTCTTCTTCTTCTTCTTCTTCTTCTTCTTCTTCTTCTTCTTCTTCTTCTTCTTCTTTTTTCTAGAGCTTTTTTATCAATTGTGTAAGAACTCTCCAATTTCTTTATGATGGCACTTGGTGCAATGAAATTTCTTCTTGGTACTCTTTTCATTGTGTCCCACAAGTTTTCATATTTTGTTCCCTCATTTACATTGGATTCTAGAAAGTCTTTCATTTCTTTATTTCTTTCCTGACCCAGTGATAATTGAGTAGAGAGTTGTTCAGTTTCCATGAGTATGTAGGCCTTCTTTTGTTTCTGTTGTTGAAATCCAGCTTTAATCCATGATCTGATAAGTTACAAAGAGTTGTTTCAGTTTTAGTTTATCAGATGAGGGTTGGTTTATGACTTAGTATGTGCTCCATTTTGGAGAAGGTTCAGAGAGGTGATGAGAACAAAGTATATTCCTTTGTGTTTCCTGAAATGTACTATAGATAGAGCTCTTTGGACCACTTGAATCATAACCCCTGTTAGTTTTCCTATTTTTCTGATTGGTTTCTGTCTCAGTGACCTGTCTTTGGTGAGAGTCTAGTGCTGAAGTCTGCCACCATCAGAGTGTTGGCTTGGTGTTTGATTTAAGCTTTAGCAATGTTGCTTTTATCAATGTAGGTTCTCTTGTATTTGTGGCATAGATGTTTAGAATTAAGAAGTACTTTTGGTGTATTTTTCCTGTGTTAAGTATGAAGTATCCTTCCCAGACTCTTGATTGCTTTCAGTTGAGAGTCTACATTACTAGATATTAGAATGGCTGCTCCAGCTTGTTTCTTGGGATAATTTGCTTGGTAAACTTTTTTCAAGCCCTTTCCTTTGAGGTAATATCTATCATTGTTGCTGAGACGTGTTCATTGTTAATAGATGAATGATAGATCCTGTTTACACATTCATTCTGTTAGGCTGTGCTTTTTATTAGGGAATTGAGTTCATTGATGTTAAGAGAAATTAATGATCAATGATTGTTAATTCCAGTTATTTTGATTTGGGAGGTGGTAGTATGTGAAAGGTGTGTGTGTGTGTGTGTGTGTGTGTGTGTGTGTGTGTGTGTGTGTATGTTTGTCTTCTTTTGGTTTTAATGCTGTGAAATTATTAATATCTTATGTTTTCTTCATTGTAGTTAACCTCATTTATTTGTGCTTCCCTGGTAGTATCTTCAGTGGGACCTGTAGTGGAGAGCTATTGTTTAATTTGGTTTTGTCATGGAATATCTTGGTGTCTCCATGTATGGTGATTGAATATTATGTTGTATGTAGTAGCCTCAGCTGGCATTTGTGGTATCTTAGAGTCTATAAGACATCTACCCAGGACCTACTAGCCAGTGTCTCTGAGTCTCTGTTGAGAAATTAGGTGTAATATTGATAAGTCTGCTTTTATATCTTACTTTTCCCTTTTTCCTTACAGCTTTTAATATTCTGTCCATATAGTGTTTTTTATTACTATGTGGCAAGATGATTTTTTTCTGTGTTCTAATTTGTTTGTTTGGAAATATTCTTGTATGTTTACAGGGAATCTCATTTTTTAGGTTAGGGACATTTTCTTCTATGATTTTGTTAAAAAGGTTTTTTGAGCCTTTGAGCTAGGGAGTATTTTCTGACTTCTATTTCTATTATTACTAGGGTTGGCCTTTTCATAATGTCCAAAATTGCTGGATGTTTTGTGCCATGAACTTTTTAGCTTTAGCATTTCCTTTGACTTATGTACCAATTTCTTTTATGGTATCTTCTATGTGTGTTATTCTCTCTTCTGTCTCTCATATTCTGTTGATGATGGTTGTGTCTGTAGTTCTTGTTATTTTCCTAGGTTTTCCATTTTCAGGATTTCTTAAGTTGTATTTTCTTAATTGCTTCTATTTTTATTTTAGTTCTTGGACAGTTTTATTCATATCCTTCACCTGTTTGATTGTATTTTCCTGTATTTCCTTATATTTATTCATTTCATCTTTAAAGGTATATAGCTGTTCAAATGTATTTACCTATATTTCTTTAAGAGATTTATTGATTTCCTTAATAAAAGCCTTTACCATCTTTATAAGATTGTATTTAAGATCATCTTCTTGCGCTTGAGTTTTACTAGGCTATCCAGGGCTTGCTGTAGCAGGATAGCTGAGCATATTGCCCTGGGTATTGCTAATGGTGCGCTTATGCTGTTCTTTAGCCATCTGATTTCCCTGGTGTTGGGTGGATGACATTGATGTCAGCAGGACACCTTGGGAAAGTCTGGGGCATCATGGACAGGACAATGATGATCTGGGGACCAGATTCTTCTAGCTATAACTCAAGCTGACACACCTAAGGGATTGGTAGGTCAATATTTCAAGCTGGGTGTTCTTAAGGCCACAGGGAGGGCACCCTGTTCACCACAGGGAAGACAATATTTGGGGGGGTTTCATGTAACTCCCCTCCTGATAGAAAGGCCAGCCCAGTGCCAGATAACACAGTTCAGGAGACCCTGTGCGACTTACCTTGAAGGTAAGTCTCATTCTTTGTCTTAAGGGAATCTAATCCTAATCACTCAAATGAACTTGATTATATTATTTATTAAGTATATTATTTCTTCTTTTGAGCACTTTCTATCTAATTACATACTGATATTCCAACAATAAGTATTTAAGTTATTTTTTAGAACTTCATAGATGAATACAATATTTAACATTCTTTTTATTTCTGTCTGTCATTGTGTCTCTGTATCCGTCTCTTTCTCTGCCTCTTTGTCTCTATTTCTTCATGCCTTGTCTCTGTGTTTCTGTCTTACTCTCTCTTTCTCGCTCCCTCTCTGTCTCATACACACATACACAATAGGACTGACTTCTTGGCATTTAAATAATATATCAGAAGACCAATCCCAGATAAATTGTATTCTTTCTCTCTCAACAATCATTAATTGGTTGAATCTCTTCACTTAGGGGTAAGACCTTCAAAGATTTTCTCCATCGTAGTTGACATTTCAACTGGTATATCATTGTGCAGATTTTGTTTAGACACCCATATTGTTGAGATTTCATGAGTGTAGCTTTCTAGTCATATATTGAAGAAATTACTCCTTTGGTTGTTACAATTTTTTTCACCACTTCTGTGATATTCTCTGATCAGTTTCTCTTTGCATTTTGGCAGCTGCTGCTAAAGTCATCTTCATCAATGTTAAAATGTTTTGGTGCCAAAGTAGAGGCATATTTACCTATGGTCTTAAGAATAGCTATTAAAAATACAATTGGTTTGAGAAAAGTGAAAGTAGATTATCTTCTTGGTTACAAGGCCTCATGAGTTACAGGCAGTTTGCTACATTTATAGGACCAGGCATTAATTTTCTCATATTGATCAGGTTTTCAGTTCAAATGGAGTGCTCCCTGCTATCTTCCCTGTATGCGTCCTACAGTTGCACTACTAGGGATGTATTGTGACGTTGAAAATTTTTGTCATTAGACTTTTTAGAAATATTGATTCACGTTTTCCACTGATAACTTGCATATCTATTTCAGATATTATAAGTATTCTTAGAGCAGAGGCTTCTAGGTCAGTTACAACTGACTACTTTCAAGCCCTGAATCTGTAATATGTGTTGTTTTCAACAATAGAATCATATTTTAAGTTCTGCAAGGCCAATTGTTACAGCAATGCCCTATGCTATGTTGGGAGTCTCATGAAATTCTTAAATAACAGCTAACTGTAAGAAAGTTTTCCCAGGACATGATGGTTATTTTTTTTTTTTTTTTTACGTTTTTTAGTTCACTTTCTTTGTTTTTTTTTTTTTTGTTGTTGTTGTTTTTTAATTAGATGTTTTCTTTATTTACAATAACTCCTTTCCTAGGTTCCCCTCAAAAAAAAAAAAAAAAGAAAGAAAAGAAAAGAAAATAGAAAAACAAAAACTAAAACAAATCCCTGTTCTCTCCCCACTCCCCCTGCTCATCACCTGACCCCTTCCTGCATACTGGTCCTGGCATTCCCCTACACTGGGGCATAGAATCTTCACAGGGTTCCTCCCATTCATGACCAACTTGGCCATCCTCTGCTATACATATGCTGCTGGAGCCCTTAGTCCCACCATGTGTACTTTTGGTTGGTGATTTAGTCTCTGGGAGCTCTGAGGGTACTAGTTAGTTCATATTGTTGTTTGTCCTAAGGGGCTACAAACCCTTCAGCTCCTTGGGTCCTTGTTCTAGCTCCTTCATTGGGGACCCTGTACTCAGTTCAATGGATGGCTGTGAGCCTCTACTTCTGTATTAGTCAGGTACTGTCAGAGCCTCTCTGGAGAAAGCTATAACAGGGTCCTGTCATTCAGCACTTGCTGGTATCCACAATAGTGTCTGGATTTGATGATTGAATATGGAAAACATTCCCAGGTGGAGCAGTCTCTGAACTGTCCTTTATTTAGTCTCTGCTCCATAATTAGTCTCTACAACTCCTTCCATGGGTATTTTGTTCCCCCTTTTAAGAAGGATCGAAGTATCCACACTTTGGTCTTCCTTCTTCTTGAGTTTCTTGTGGTTTGTGCTTTGTACTTTGTGTGGTCTGATCTTCTGGGCTAATATTCACTTATCAGAGAATGTCTACTTATTTAATATTGTACTTGAAGTCCTAGCCAGAGAAATTAGACAACAAAAGGAGATTAATGGGATACAAATTAGAAAGGAAGAAGTCAAATTATCACTATTTGTTGATGATATGATAGTATACTTAAGTGACTCCAAAAATTCCACCAGAGAGCACCTAAACCTGACAAACAACTTCAGCAAAGTAGCTGGATATAAAATTAACTCAAGCAAATCAGTGGCCTTCCTCTACACAAGGGATAAACAGGCTGAGAAAGAAATAAGGGAAACAACACCCTTCACAATAGTCACAAATAATATAAAATACCTTGATGTGACTCTAACTAAGCAAGTAAAAGATCTATTTGACAAAACTTTAAGTCTCTGAAGAAGGAAACTGAAGAAAATCTCAGAAAATGGAAAGATTTTCCCATGCTTTTGTATTGGCAGGATTAATATAATAAAAATGGCCATCTTCCCGAAAGCAATCTACAGATTCAATGCAATCCCCATCAAAATTCCAACTCAATTCTTCACGGACTTAGAAAGCAATTTGCAAATTCATCTGGAATAACAAAAATCCCAGGATTCCCCAAACTATTCTCAACAATATAGGAACCTCTGGTGGAATCACCAAACCAGACCTTAAGCTATACTACAGAGCAATTGTGATTAAAAATGCATGGTATGGTACAGTGACAGGCAGGTAGATTAATGGAATAGAATTGAAGACCCAGAAATGAACTCATAAACCTATGGTCACTTGAACTTTGAAAAGGAGCTAAAACCATCCAGTGGAAAAAAGACAGGATTTTTAACAAATGGTGCTGGCTCAACTGGTGGTTAGCATGTAGAAGAATGCAAATTGATCCATTCCTATCTCCTTGTACAAAGCTCAAGTGCAAGTGGATCAAGGACCTCTACATAAATCCAGATACACTGTAACTAATAGAAAATAAAGTGGGGAACAGCCCAGAGCACATAGGCACAGGGAAAAATTTCCTGAACAGGACATGGTGTGGTTTTAATGGTTTTGTTGTTTCCATTTGATGTTATTTTATGTCTATGGCTCTCTCTCTCTTTATTTTATTTTATTTTTGGTTTTTTGATACATAGTTTCTCTGTGCAGCCCTGGCTGTTCTGGAACTCACTCTGTAGACTAGGCTATCCTCAAACTCAGAAATCTGCCTGCCTCTGCCTACCAAGTGCTGGGATTAAAGGTGTGTGCCACCATAGCCCAGCGTCTATGGCTCTTGTAGTGACCATTGTGAATGTGGTATAACTTTATTCAAATGTGAGTGTGTATATACACACGTAGGCATACACACACACACACACACACACACACACACATATATGTATATATATATATATATATATATACATTAGATGTAGTTTTAAATAAGTCTGTTTCATTATGGCTTTTCCAAATATCTGTAGTATTATTTACCATTCCTTTGTCTCTCTTCCTCCATACTGTTTTCCCTACCCACTTCCTAGTTAAAGCTATCCAATTCCATTTGTCTCATTTCTCCTTCATAGCAGCACCAATTTTTGATTGGATTTGTTTTTTTTTATCTTTATTAGTCTGTTTCTTTTGTATCCTAAATCTTAATCTTTGGTAACATGTTTGCCTGATAGACAATTTCTTCTATTTTCATAGCAGCTTCTTTACAGGATGTACAGTTTCCAATGTTCTGCAGAAACTTAAATTTAGTGAAGTCCCACTTGTGATTTGTTCACCTTATTTTATGAAACTTGGGAGTCCTATTCAGCCATCACCTACTACTTACGTCTATGTCCTGAAGTTTATTCTCATTTTTCTCTAGGAAACAGAGTTCCAGATCTTTTGTCAAGGCTGTTGACCAATTCAGAGTAAATTTAGTAAAGGGTGAGAGACTCTGATCACGTGTATAAGTAGAAATCTAGTTTTTCAGCCTCATTAACTGAAAATACAGCTTCTCTTCAAAGTGTATTTTTTTTTTTTTGTATCGTTGTCAAAATTTAAGTAGATTGTGTTTCATGGATGAAAAAGTTTAAATATTTCAAAGTACTGAAATGAGAGTTAAATGTGTAAAATACCTAGGACAGAGTTGACTTTTATATTTTAGGTTTCATGCTACAAGGCATAATATACAAAATATTCTAAAAATAATTTCAAAGTTACTTAGTGGTTACTCAAAGTATCACTATTGTAAGAATTTAATGTGAAGTATGAAAAAAAAAGGTTAAAGAAAGACTTATATGAGCTTTAGCAAACATGACACAACCAAGTTTGATGATAGAACTGTATAATCCAAATATCTGATGCAGTTGTTATCTGGGACAATATAACTATTATAGAAAAAGAATATTTGGGGAAAGTTTCTTATGATAAATAATTTTAATTTTGTGCAGTGTGTCAGTATATGTGTATATGTTCATGTTAGAGATGGCATATTGATATATGAAGAATAGTATACTAACTTCAATGTAGCATTTCTGTTAGCTACTCAAGAGTGTTCATTCATTTAGTCTGTATATAATAGGAAGAAAGTATAGAAAGTGCAGGACAGGCTGGAAATGGAAGAATAAATTTTTTATTTGTCCTTTTAGAAAGTGAAGGAATGAATCATGTGAAATCAAAATATTTCAGTTATTAGGATATTTAGCTAATAGAAAAGATATATTCAGCATTTGTAATTCACTGCCTTCATCAAATGTTGCACTAACACATTTTATCCCTATTTTCCATTACTGTTGCATGAGGCAATGTTTTCATAAACATAATTATGATTATGTCCTTGAGGGATTGAAGACTATCCAAGGTGTTGACTAAGTTAAAACTTTGAAAATGCATGTACTCATTCCTATTATTTTCCTCTCTAATTTCCTATAATGAAGACAATTTTTAGAACCACATTCTTCCTTCCTGACTATCAAGTCTGCTCTGACATGATTATTGAATATATTTTATTTTTAGACTTCAAAAATGTATTTCCATTAAACATTGACCCAAATCCTATGTTACTAATACTAGATCTGTCACAGAAAAGAAATCATTCCCCATCCCATGCCACCCTCAAAATTACATGTGATATCTTTCATTGCCATTCATCACAACACAAAAAAATTAGTAATTTGTTCTAGTAACTAAACATAATTATACCAAATTACTTTTATGTCTTAAGATTCTTAACTATAATCATATTTGCAGTCTCATTAAAGCAGCATATTTCAGACATTAGGGATTTCCTATGCACCTCTAATTTTGTAATGTTTTTCCTACTTATTTGTTTATTTGTTAGTTTGTTTATTTCTTTCTTTCACTTTATATCCCATTAACAGCACCCCTCTCATCTTGACCCAGCCTTACCCTTGCAAACCTCCCATTACCATCTCGCTTTCTCCTCAACGAAAGGGAAGCCTCCCTTGGGTACCAACCTACTATGGGACATCTGATCTCAGAAGAACTAAGCACCAATTCTCCCACTGAGGCCCTATCATGCAATCCTGGTAGGGGAAGAGGATACAATGGCAGGAAGCAGAGTCAAACACCACTCCTATTTTAATTGTTAGGGGATCCTCATGAAGGCCAATCTGTATGTCTGCTACACATGTATAGGTGACTTAGGTACAGCCCCTGTGTGCTCTTTGCTTGGTGGCTCAGTCTCTGTGAGCCTCCATAGGCTCAAGTAAGTTGACTTTGTAGGTGTTCTTGTGATGTACTTGACATCTCTGGGTCCCTCCATTCTACAAGACTGTCCCTTTCCACAAGACTTCCAAAGTTCCACCTGATATTTGGCTATGGGTCTCTCCATCTGTGTCAATCCCCTGCTAGATGAAGCTTACCAGGAGTACTGCAGAGTATCATTAGTACTGTTGGGAGTTGGCTCTCTCCCATGGAAGGGGTCTCAAATTGGACAAGTCATTGGCTTTCTGAGTCCTCAGTCTCTGCTCCATTTTTATTCTTGAATATCTTGTAGGCTACACAAATTTTGGATTGAAGATTTTGAGGGAGGTTTCATGTCACATTCCTTCAACTCGAAGTCCTGCCTGGCAGCAGGAGCTGACAACTTTAGTCTCCATATCTTCCACTAGTAGGAATCTCAGCTAGTGTCATACCCATAGTCTCCCCATAATCTTTCATGCTAGTTTTTCTTGTACCTGCATAACCATTGGAGTGTTGTTAGTGTCAATAATGCATGAGCCAAAATCCAATTCATAATAAAACCATAAAATAATTAGAAAATGAAAGCTAGATCACATCTAAGAGAAAAATTCACTCCTATAGTACTTGAGGCATTTACTCTGTGTGTGTGTGTGTGTGTGTGTGTGTGTGTGTGTGTGTGTGTGTATGTATGTAGAATGAACTTTAAAAAACTGGAAATGAGAATTATTTCATGCAAAGAACACTTTAGATATACACCTTTTCTAGTGTTGGCTATTACTGCACCCTTGAGCATTGTTGAAGCCTTTCCAACCAGTGATGTTTCATTTACTTTCTGGCTAGAGAGACTCTAATTTCTGTTTCTTTGAAAGTTGAAATAAATTGTCAGAATATGGGAAATTCTTAAAGCCTTTCATGACAAGTATTGGAATGATAACCTCATCAAGTTATCTCCTTGATTTTGACTTCAGTTAGTGTGGCATGCAGGGCATTATGTTTCCCATTTGAACAAGGAGTTTACTGATGAACAAGTCATGACATACTGAATGCTTAAAGTTTGATAGGCAGTGGTTGGCTGCAAGCTTCCACCTCTGCATTTGTCAGGCTAAGACAAAGTTTCTCAGGAGACAGCTATTTCAGGCTCCTGTCAGCATGCACTTCTTTGCATCCACAATAATGTCTGGGTTTGGGGTAACTGTATATGGTATTGATCCCCAAGCGGGGCAGTCTCTGGATGGCCTTTCCATCAGTCTCTGCTCCATAACTTTGTTTCTTCATTTGCTCCATTAAATATTTTGTTCCTCCTTCTAAGAAGGACAAAAGCATCCATACTTTTGGTCTTCCTTCTTCTTGACCCTCATGGGGCCCTTGGTCTTGTGAAGGCTCAATGGATGCCCCAGTGTAGGGAATTCAAGGACAGGGAACTGAGGGGGGGGGTGGATAGGTGGGTAACACCCTCATAGAAACAGGGGAAGGGGAGATGGGATGGGAGTTTCTGGGGAAGGGGGACCAAGAAATGGGAAACATTTGAAATATAAATAAAGAAAATATCCAGTAAAAAAAAAAAAAAAAGCCAAGTTTGATAGCTAGAGAAATCTGACAATTAATAGTCCCATACAATTTGACCACAAACCATTCATGTTGACATGAATGTGTATGCTGCTGAACTCCAGCAGAGACCACATAAACGAGGGCTTGTGCATTTTAAAGCTGATCTGGGATGTACTGATGTGGAAGAATTGCTGGTTTTATTGAAATGGAAATTTTATCATAGAGTCATATATAAAAATCTCAGAAACTGCCCCTTACAGCTTAGGGATATCATTGAAGGTTGAACAGAATGATTTTATAGCCACAGACAGTGGGTATATGCAGCAAAAGTTTGTTTTCCGGCTGTTGCTCTTATGAACTCAAGAGGCTATGTCTACCTATACAAGATCTTCATGAGATCAAGTTAGCTAGAATCCCAGCATGAAATGAGCAGGGACTCATGAAGTCACAACCCTAGCTAAGGCACCATTAGCAACTGATGACAGCTGAAGGAATATGATTCAATATTTTATAGAGATGTGGGCCTGGACAAGTTACCCTTGTTCTCTATGGGACTATCTCTTTGCCAGTTCACATATTGGCAGTGTTATAAGTGAACTAACAGTGGTTTCTATAAATAAATAAATAAATAAATAAATAAAACTTATGGAGTTGGAGAAAAAAGTGATTATGGTATGAGTAAGGAAGAGATAGAAGGGGATGTGGGGTGGATTCAATCAAAACAGTATATATATGAATGATATTCTCAAATAAAAAGAAAAAATATTTTAAATGAAGGAACAGAAAGTAAAAAATTAGGTTGAGAACAAAATCCAGGAGGATGAAGGTGGTGTGTAG
>JADRCD010227869.1:0-30635 GCA_019843815.1 Montemys delectorum
TCTCCCCTTTCACTTATGATTCTGTTAATTTGGATACTGTCTCTGTGCCCTGTGGTTAGTCTGGCTAAGGGTTTAATCTATCTTGTTGATTTTCTCAAAGAACCAGCTACTGTTTTTGTTGATTCTTTGTGTAGTTCTTTTTGTTTCTACTTGGTTGATTTCAGCCCTGAGTTGGATTACTTCCTGCTGTATACTCCTCTTAGGTGCATTTGCTTCATTTTGTTCTAGTGCTTTCAGGTGTGCTGTTAAGCTGTTAGTGTATGCTCTCTCTAGTTTCTTTTTGGAAGTACTCAGATCTATGAGTTTTCCTCTTAGCACTGCTTTCATTATGTTCTATAAGTTTGAGTATGTTATGCCTTCATTTTCATTAAATTATAAAAAATCTTTAATTTCTTTCTTTACTTCTTCCTTGACCAAGTTATCATTGAGTAGAGCATTGTTCAGCTTCCATGTATATGTGGGCTTTCTGAGCCTTAGTCCATGGTGATCTTATAGGATGCATGTGATTATTTCAATATTCTTGTATCTGTTGAGGCCTGTTTTGTGACTGATTATATGGTCAGTTTTGGAGAAGGTACCATGAGGTGCTGAGAAGAAGGTATATTCTTTTGTTTTAGGATGAAATGTTCTATAGATATCTGTTAAATTCATTTGGTTCACAACTTCTGTTAGTCTCACTGTGTCTCTGTTTAGTTTGTGTTTTCATGATCTGTCAATGAGGACTTGACCATGTTTTCATTTAAGCTGCTGTGGTGGGTTGACAGTGATATCTTTAGTGCTCAACAATATTTTTTTTTAATAAAGGTGTACACAGGTTTAGGCAGTAAATAGCATTTTTGATAGTGTTTTCTAGTGATCATCAGCACTGAAAGGATATTGATGGGCTCCTCTTATGAGGACTACCATGATCAAATTGTTTTTAGAAATATCAGCCTGCAGATATTCTTCTCTGGTATGGCAAAGAACAACCTAGAAAATCCTGTGGAATTGACACTTGTTTAACTGTGACTAACAGAAAACTGTAGTTGAAGAACCCAACTTTTAACAGCAGTGTCTTGTAGTCCTATTTTAAAATATTTTTTACACTCTATTCTTCATTGTCATAGTTTGTAACAATAGCAAATTTAGCTAGACCCCCTGCTTCTTCTGACACTGAGCACATGGAGGTAATTAATTTCCATTGTGATTTTGCTATGTATTTTGTTAATTATCCTGTCACAGGCACAATATGCCTCCTGGTAAACTTGGGTTTTCCAGAGGCATGCACGGCAGGAAAGGAAGAAAGGACACTGGTCGAGATTGCTTTGGACTGCTCCTTAACATACAGATGAACTAGAAACCAGAACAAGTCTGTCTGTGACAAGGCTGTATCAACAAACAGAAGTCTTGTGTTTTCTTTCATATGTGGAACCTAATAGGAATGTAAAAGGGGGACAACTGGGGATATGGGAAGAGAAAAGCAGGGGAAGGAGGAAGACATGGATGCTTTGGTAAATATGACTTAAGTATATTGTATGCATGCATGAAAGTGCCATAGTTGAGCCTGTTGCTTGCACAATTAATACATAATAATTGTAATGATATGCAGATCTTAACACAGCCCCTTATCTAGTTCAATTTATTCTTTGACACCAGGTCTAATAATTCACATTTCAAATCATCAATCATAGGGCTAAAATACAGGAGAGTCTCTTCTGAATGCATTCTCTTACACTTCTTGAGCATAATGGCCACCATTTTCATCAGAGAATGGGAATCTTTGCAGGAGACCTTTAAGATCAAGCCCATTGATGATCCATATTCCCCCACCAGAGGAGGAGTAGGAAGTGTCCTTGGGCTCTTACCTGAGATTCCAGCTTTTTTCACTTGTACCCTCCTACCTTCCATATGTGATTCTTTCCCAACTTGCAAGTGCCCTTTCCACTTTGGCAAGTAGTGGGGTGCTGTGGGGTAAAAATGGAGTTCTGAGTCTTCTCAGGGCTAGGGCGGATGGGCGAGGCTTGACACAGGAAGTTTGACTGTGCCCACCCCCACAGAACCACCTGGCTGGCGGGCGTTGGGCTGTGAGAAGGACCACAGGACCCCTGCTCTGGGCGTGAGGAAGGCGCAGTCCGGGGTCCCTGTGGACCTGCTAGAGTTGGCCTCCTATTCTCAGGCACCACAGATGCTGCTGGGTACCGCGGAAAAGCCAGTTCTGGGGTCCCTGGGGCACACAGAGGCCGGGGACATCAGATTCTCAGTCTTGGACACCTCAGATGCTGCTGAGTGTTGCAGAAGAGCTGAGAACAGAGTGAGGACCCTCGGGCGGACTCTGGCCCAGGTGCCAAAGGGAAAAGGGCAGGGAGGGAGAGCTCTGGCAGGTTATCTCAGGGATGAGAGTCCTAGGCTTGCTCAGTAGGCAGCTTGGGTTGGCAGAAGCCCAGGGAGACCTCCAGGCAGGAGGTTAGATGCAGCTTGTTAGGGGAAGACATGCTCCGTTGCTCCAGCACGGCAGGTCTTGATGAGAAGAGGCAGTCCATGGTTTTAAGGCATTTACAGAGAGAGAGAGAGAGAGAGAGAGAGAGGGGGAGAGGGAAGTAGAGGCGGGCCATGGCCATGTGGAGAGAAGGGGGAAAGGAAGGTGGAGAGAGGAGGAACAAGGGAACAAGAGTAAGAGCAAGAGAATAAGAGAGTAAAGAGGGGCAAACAGCCTCCTTTCTAGTGGCCCTGGCCTATCTGACAGTTGCCAGGTAACTGTGGGGAGGAGCATCCCTATCTGTTGCCAGGTAACTGTGGGGGTGGAATCCAGACAGAATACCAGGAACTTGGGGCATTGCCTACTGATGTGACTGTGCAGAGAGGTATGTGACTGATGGCGGGAGGCTGTAATTGTAACAGAAGCTAGGTGCTCAGGAGGCATGGCCAAACACGTGTGCTGTCCCATTTAGGTGGAAGTTACTGTCCACCAGGTAACCAGGGTTCAAGGCCTGTACTTGACCAGGGACCAGGCTGTCTGTGCACAGCTCACCGACCCATAGGGTGCAATGACCCCGTGGAAGGTTAGATTAATTGAGATCCCTATCCATGTAACTATGGGGAAGTCATCATCTAGGTAGAGTGAGACTTTCCAGTGACTGCAGCTGCTTTGGGATCTCCTATTGAAAGACCCCCACAAGGGGAGACCCTCTCTAAAGTCACGGGAGAACACAGCCACCCAAAGACTCACAAGAGACCAATATTGATGCAAACAGCATGAGGTTTATTCGAGGGAAACTAGTGCACTGGGGCCAAACTCGTAACCCATGCAGGAGCAGAGGAGTTCGACCCACAGCACAAGAAGTGTACGGTATTTAAAGAAAAAAAAAAAACACAAACCAGGGGGAGTGAGGGGGAAACCAAGGAAACATAACATAAAAACAGTGGAAAATTTCAGAAGGACCCAACCCATGATTTAGTCAAGGTCATGAGGAAAACATCCTGCATACTCATTATTCTCAAGAATGTGGTTTTATCATTGTCATTGTCATTCACTTTGTGGTTGACCGTTCCCTGGAACCACCTAGATGACTTACATCCTGCCTTTGTGATCAACTGGTTCCTGGAACTAGCCAGCCTACATTCTTGGCTCGTTTCAGAGAAAATTTTCCATGCCCTTTAAGTAAGAGCTTATCTATCCTTCACTATGTTCCTAGAACTTCCCATCTGTGCTCTGTAAGTATGCCCAGTGAACACCTTGGTTCCCTGAGTTGGGCTTTGTAGATAGAGTTTTACCTTCTTTGTCATCAATGTGAGTTAAACATTTGTTCATATCGCCAAGGAGAAAAGATATGACAACAAATACCAACAAAGTATCACCCTGTTCCATAAAGTCATCCAAACTTAGAAGGTATCCTATCCTAAAAGCAGGCTTTGGACATGTGGTGTCTCCTTAACAACCTTTACATCTCAAGCAGCCTGGAGACAGCTTCCTTAGAAAACCTGCCCAGGATTGGTCATGTGGATCTAATTCTTTTTTCACACTTGTTCTCTACTTGCCCTTGGGCAGATCAGCTCATTCTTTTTTGTATGTTTGCTCTATGTCTTCTTTTTATTTTTTTCTTTGTATATATACTTCCCCCCCCCCCAATAGGCACCTGTCCATCTCCTCAGTAAAGCCCTCTAGGAGTCTTTAGATGGTCTTGAACGACTTACTTGAATCAATCCCGGCCATACTTGGCTAGAAAATTCTAGTGTCTTTTGTTTTTCCTAGCATTTGAATCTTTGGCTCAAATCCCAACATTCCTAAACCTGTGCAAATTGTGGAGTCTCTTTTGTACCATTAATTAGTCTACCACACTTCACATTTAAAATACGATTAATATTCAGATATTAAAATGTGTTTGTCAGCCTCTGTGTCCCCCTTCTGTCCCATTCTTCATTAAGAAATCCAAACAGCGCCTTTGGTTTTTCGTTTGTATGACCATCAGCTTTCTGTTTAGCCAGGAAAATACAGGGCTTGAAAAATCTGTAGAAATTGTGAACATTATTTGCATTTCACTGAAATATTTTTTTGCTGCAGGGGATCAAATCAATAAAATATGATGAAACCATATGCTCATTACTCAAAGGAGAGCAGCTGCTGCAGGGGATATGGGGGATTTATTTATCAGTTCCACCAGTACCTCTCAGTAAAGCTAGAGATGTCCAAACCTGACTCCCCAAATAAAATGTAAGTCGGCAGGACCATTCACACGTCAAGTATTCACTAACAATCTGCTTACTCAAATGCCATAATTAGCTTCATGATCTATAAATTGTTTGGTTTAAAGTCACCAAGCAGGTGAAGACCGTCTACTCAGTGGAGAGGGTTGACAGCCTGGCCACAGTCTGAAGATACCCTGAAGCAAGGGAGAATGGTAAAGACTAGTACTTATTATTAAGGTTACATGTGTGCTTCATTGTCTTTCAGCCATCTTGACGCCTTACCATCCGGTATAAGAGTTCAGTGTCCTTTCTTCTTCTTTCTTCTTTCTTATTTTATGTATATTCGAATTCTGCCTGTATGTGTGTCTGTGCTTGTCACCAGTGGTCAGCAGGGGTCAGATGGTCTGTAACTGAGGTTATAGATGCTGTGAGCCACCAAGTCGATGCTGGGAATTGAAGTCAAGTTCCCTGGAAAAGCGGTCTTATCTGCTGAGCCATCTTTCTTGCCCCCTTTTCCATCTCCTTGATCTTCCCAGATTCAGAGGAACAAGGAGACTACTGTGTTCTGTGGAAGGTATCTATTCAAGATCACAGAATCAGGAGTACAGGCAGGGGACCAATGCCCTTATTAACCAATCAGACATAAATTCACATACACACATAGCCATCAGCATCTAAAATACTAAAGTATCATCAGTAAGACTGTTAACCCCAATCATAAAATTTTAAAATGTTTACAGAAAGAAGGCCTGTAAACTAACCATACTCTTTGTTCCTCAAAACAAAGCACAAGTAGAAACAATTGTGAACCAAGAGAAAATTTCAGAATCTTGGTCGAACTTAGGACTATTGTAGTGTACTCCTCCACAATCCTAAAAATGCAGACAAAGAATTTTAGGATAATTTAGTTTTTAATTGAAATAAAATTGACAGACATTGAACTTTACATATTTGAAGAGTATTTTGATGACTGTGGACAGTCATATACCCAGGATAGTAGACACATCTATTAACCCTCAAATGCTCGCTCACTGTCTTTGGATGCCTCTTCCCACGCCTTCCATCTACAACCATATGTTATACTTCCCTAGAGTCTTATCATAAATTAATTCCTACAAGCAGGGCTTCTTCTGTCTGAACTATCTTCCTTCCCTTTTTTATTAGGGCCTTGCTATATTTTAATAGTGGCAGTAGTTTGTCATTCTTTTATGGTTGAATACTAGTTGGCTACCTGATTGCACCTTGTGTGTGTTCACATGTTTGATACTTTCGGCTTGGATACCTCTTGGGTAGATCCTTTGAATGGTATTTATTTATAGTTGGACCATAACATATGATCTAGCCACTGAATTCTTGTCATTCTATAATGGCTGTGCTATGTCATATTTCCTAACTTTTATGTACAGTTTCCAAATAACTAATGATTTTGAATATCTCTTCATGAGCTTCCATTGCCAATACATTTTCTTTTCTGTGTATTTCTTAAATATTTTTGCCCCTTGCTAATTTAATTGTTTATTTTCTTATTATTGAGTGTTAAGTCATGTTTATAAGTTTAATATATACATTCACTATAGGATAAATATTTCATAACCCCCAGCTGATGGCTTGAATCTAATTTTTGGTATAGTATATTTAAATAAAAATCTGAAATTGGTGAAGGCTACTGATATATTGAAGTGATTTTGCTCTTGATATGTAATATAAGAAGTGTTTGTCATATCAAAATCCTCTTAATTTTCCCCTGTTCTATTTAAGAAGTTTCAGGAACTTGGATCCTTCTTTCATAGCCATGAATCATAGTTAGGTTTTTATTTGGATGCAGTATAATCAGAATAAATATTAATTTAGTTTTTGCATAAGAATACTAATATACTATATAGCTTATCGTTGAATGGCTAAATTACTCTTATTTGAATTTCCTTGCAACATTTGTCAAATTAAGGTTAGCATATATTTTGAACCTATGTTGGGATGTGGTCTAGCTATATTTAGCTATACGTCTACTTTTACATCATTACTCTGGTGTTTTATTAACCAAAACTTTACAACACTTAAATTCAGGTTAAATGCCCATCATCCTTTAATGTGTTCAAAGTTGGATAGGTCCGTCTAGATCCTCTGTATTTCACATATATTCTAGAAGTAACTCTTTAATTCTTCTAGAAATGCTCAATATTAATAAAGATCATACAAAATTTATAGACAAGTTTATGAAATACTTTTGAGAACACAAAGCAAAGACATAAACTGAAAACATGTCCAAATGCCAATCAAGTCTAGTATGCAGACAATTGTGGCATAGTCACAGAAAGAAATACTATTCAGGCATTTAAAACGTCAATACATTTGATCATATATATGATTCTCAAGAGCCAGGATCTAGGTGAAATCAACAATGACAAATGACTGCATATTTTAAAATTCTGTTTATAAGTAAGCTTAGGAAGACAAAAATATAATGAAAAAAGATTAGCGGTTTTCAGGAGTTAACCACAAGGGCAAGATCCTATGCTGAAGGTGTATGTTAGAGTGTTTTGTTTTGTTTTGTTTTGTTTTGTTTTGTTGTAGGATTGTGGTCACAGTTGCATGGATGCATTTATTTGTAAAAGTACCTGTAACTGGACACTTAGATTTTTCTATGTATATGTATTACATGAAAAAAAATGAACCTAACATAAGTAGGGAGCACAGAAGGCATATTGACCTTGTCTCCAAACATTAGAAGTTTAGTTTCCCTTCTGACAAGTAAAGCCATGTTATCCCTGATGCTGCGTTTCCCAAGTATGGCTATTAACTATTTAACATGCTGGAGCTGCCAAGGTAGGAAATTCAATGACTAGTTAAACCTAGGGAAGACATTTAGGTAAGTCAAAAAGCCTTGGTATAGCCAATAATTTGGTAAGAGCTTGATTTTATAGAATAATCTATATGTCCCAACCACAATCACTTTTAGAAGTGTAATAATTAAAAGATTCCTATGTTGCATTACTTGAAATAATCATTTTCACCTGCTCCATAGCCTTAATGCCATGACTTCCTTGTGTTAAAGTGGCCACACCTAATTTCAATTCACTGCAGAGCAGCCAGAAGTTCTCAAGGGCTTCCTTTTGGTGACAACTCTCCCCACCCCCACCCCCCCATTTATTATGAAAATGCTTCTCATTTCAAGGAGGCTTAACAGTTGGGCTGGTGCCACACGGCCTTCATAATGAAGCATCAACATTTGGTAACAATGCTAAAAATACTTTTGAAATGTTTACTTGGTGTTTTGTATTAAATGTTGTGCATGGAGGAACCATATGGCTAAGCATTTTATAACTTTTTTTTTTAAGCTGGGATTATTGCAAATCTAGTACACTGAATGTAACTGAGACTATTATGTAAAGCCTTACTAAAATTTAAATGCTCAAATGAGAGACACACTGAGTTAGTGAAGATGCCAGGATACAATAAAAGCCCATTAATTTACGAGCTACTGGAGGCAAACACACTTTAAAGCTGGTGTAAATTAAGAAAGAGAATCTGCTTTTTTTGTGGAAGAAATACACAATTCAGGGGAACAGAAGTTTCCTTTTTATCACAGAGGCAGAATTAACATTTACATTCTTGATATCTCATGGAGTTCATAGATGCGGCATATATATTTCTCCCCTTCTACTGGTGATTGCTTTCCACTGTGCTGAAGACAAGGAAACCGAGCTAAATCCTAAACTTGTCTATCTGCTTGTGAATCTATTGGCATCATCTAATTCTAGCCTGTAACGTTGGGGCTGATGACATCTCCCCCAGGAACATTGCTACCTCTGAATCCATTGCAGAGCTGGCCTGTATGCTGACCTCCTAAACAATCATACAGATAACATTTCAAAAGGTAAACCCAAGATTTTCATCTCACCACAATAATGGTGGGAAATTAAATAGACAAGGAAAGCAGACATGGGCAGAAAGAAGGTGTGTTTAAAATAACATAGCTGTGTCATAATCAGTATGCAAGTGAAATTAGAGCAAAATATAAATATTATTCAGGTATTTCTGAAATCCAAACAGTGCCTATTATATAAATAATACATAATAACATCAAATTATATATGAATAGTGTGACATTCTGAGGTCTGTAAAGCCCTGTTCTCTCTCTCTCTCTCTCTCTCAGTGAATTTCCTTTTATTGTAATTCCCTGCAGAAGTTATGTCAAGACACAAGCTAAGAGCAATTGAGACTAAGTCTTTTCCAGAAGTTGAGCATTTACCTTGACCTTGCCCATTGCCTCTAGGGTGAGTCATACACCCCAGACTATTGCCAGAATGCTATTATCTAAGCAGAGTGCAGAGTGGCCTCTGTCTAAGTCTATGTCTAAGTCTACGTCTATGTTTATGTCTGTGTCTGTGCCTGTGTCTGTCTATGTCTGTGTCTATGTCTGTGTCTGTGTCTGTGTCTGTCTGTGTCTGTGTCTGTGTCTGTGTCTGTGTTTATGTCTATGTCTGACTATCTATCTATCTATCTATCTATCTATCTATCTATCTATCTATCTATCTATTTATCTATCTATCTATCTTGTTAGCAAAATTACTCAGTTTTGTAGTCATGCACTCCCTAAAAGGACACCAAGATTCTTTCTCACGACTGAATTGTCCCACTCACTTGATTACTGAGTAAATTTATTTCCAGGAATGAAGAGGTAAGCCAAAGCTTACATAGTTTCTAGTCTATAGTCCACTGTCACTTCCTGACCTAATAAATAGGATACAGCATTTAGAATTTTTTTAAATACTTTTTTTAGTTGGGTTCTTTCCGTCTTTCTGTTTCTCCCTCCCTCCTGGCTCCTACCTGGCTTACAACTTCACATGAACTTGGAACCCATAGGTACAGCTGCCTGCAGGCCTTCACCTTTCCTTCCAGCCCAGTTCCCCTGTCTAGCCCTGCTCCGTGATGCCCTCATCCACATTTCTCTCAGGCCCCCACTCATCTGTGTCTTTTCTATTTCATCTCAGCATCTCTGCTGACCACTTCTTCTTTTAATAACTTCTTTGTCCACAAAGGCTGAATTCATCAGGACTTCCTTTTCCGTGCTCCAGGCGTTGAGTCTGTTTGGGGAATAATCCTTGATAGATGATTTTGCTATTTCTACTGAGGCCCTAGAGTTTTCCTCTGGTCAGAATGAGGTGTTATGTATATGTTTGTTTAATATAAATTGGTCCGCGGCACTCCATTGCTCAGAATCCTCTAGTGGTCTAACCTCATATTTCAATTCCAGTCTTCCTTCTATCTTTTTTGCTTCCATTTTTCTGCCTCTGTCCCCACACGTAGTCTCATCCAGTCATTTGCTCTCTGTCACTCCCACAGCTGAGCGAGCCCATGGTAACCTCAGGCCCCTTTCATTTGTACTTTTATAGTTTTCCTTTCCTTTGGCTTTAGGTTGACATCCTTCTTCCATTCCTGTTGCTACACAAAATGTCACCTTCTCAGAGAAAGATCTGGCATCCTCCTTATGGGACATCCTCAGTTTTTCTTGAGCTTTTCTCTTTCTCATTAATGAGCACCAATCATTTAAGAAGATATTCTGTTATTTCCTTCAGCCTCTGAAAGGCTGGCAGGAACCCAAATTGGATCAGAAATGCTCTTTTTTAATGTTAAATGTGGGAGTAGCAGCTAACATGCTACAGCTTTCTTCGACAAATTGAAGCTACAGTACAGAAGTATACAGAAAGGAACGAAGCATGTTACTTCAGATGAGTTAACTCCCAGAGTTCACTACTCTGGAGATAATTCAGCAGAGGGAGTCCTGCTGCGGAGTCTTTTAAGGAGGTTTACCTGGGTCAGGTGAAGTAGAACCTAGACTATCTATGTGTCTATGTGTTTTGATGTGGCATCCATATGAAATAAGGTAAATCATTAAGCAAAAAGGTTTATTCAGACAAACCCTAGCCTGGTTCTCTCCCTGTACCCTCAAGTGGCAGAAACACTAGACTTCTACATGGGTTAGAAGTACATAAAACCCGTTCATGAACTTATGGCCAGTATTTTCTCTCCATTGCCCCACTTTTCCCTGGCCTGAGTTTGCTTGTATCATTGATTGTTCTTAAGGAGCTGCCTGTCATCCACGGCTGCCTTTCATGGGAAGCATGAGCTCTTAACTCCCTGATTTTAGTAGAGAATGGGAGCCTATCTTGTCCTCATTCACCACTCAAGTAAATGGAAATATTTCACTTCATTGTTCCTTTGAAAATGGCTGAGTTAAAAGCACGCTAAATTTACAAAGTAGACCTGTCACTTCAAAAGGAGTACAGCTTGAAAACACACAATCATGTTGTTTCAGTTTTAATATTTAAATTGTCTACTATTAATGACCGAGAGGAAAAAGTTTGATTATAAACATTTATTTTAGGGCATGCTTAGATGAGGAAAGAATTGTAGAAGTAGTAGTGAATGCTTCCGCTCGTTGTGTTGATGTCATTATCGGATGTGATGCGTGAGAACTGCACATTCCTTGCACAAACTTTGACTAAGCAAAGCCAAGAAATGACACTTGGACCTCCTACTGCTTATTGGCCTGGCATCTGTCACCATCTAACTTGGTCCACAGACATGAACTCCTCAGAGGCCTGGAAAGCAAAGTGAAGGGCTGACTTTCCTCTGTCCAGTAACCCCCTGGTCCTGTGGGTGCAGGGCAGATATGGCATTTCAGTATACACATCAAGGTTTAGAGAAGTACTTCAGGTCCTCAGTAACATACCTGGTATAGTTTTGCAAATGGAGATGGCCTTTGATGGACCCTTGAACTTTACTCATTTAAATAAACCCTTCCTTGTTGCGTTGCGATCTTGGACTTAGCCTACTGATTGTATTGCTTATTCGGATTTTGCTTTCCTTATGTAAACCTACTGGATGCCGATGTAGAGGGTTTTTTTTTTTGTTTTGCTTTTTGTAAAAGAAATCCTTTATTTTTCAATGATAGACATGCCACCAAATTGTGAGTTTTCTTGATCAGAGAAGCCTGGTCCTGAGGCATGCTTTGGGGGTTCCCCGCTTCACTCCTTAAATTGCAAAGCAAACTTCCAAGGATCACAAAAACTGAGAAACTTGCTCCGTAGGTAGAAGTAGATGGTAGAAGTAGATGAGGTGACTTGAAAGGTGGTAAAACTGAAACAGCACCAGTGCCAACCTGTTCCCAATTCCCCGTAGTCTCTGCGATACCTTGAGGTGATAATGGAACAATTGCTGCTTGTTTATTCTATTTCCTCAAGGCCAGTCACTTGATCAAATTATGAGCGCAGTAAGTTCATATTGTTGAAATATTTACAATTTTATATTTTACTAAGAAAATATTAATGGAAGGAAAGGTGTCAGTGCTTCCCTTTTACCGCAAGTTATTTTTATTTTTGTTTTTTTGGCTTTTTTCCCACTGAGGTAGTTGGTCGGACGTTCTCGTGGATTGGAAAGGACTAAGCTTTGTTCTCCCAGCTCACTGACTCTGTAGCTGTTCATCCAAAAGCTGCACCAGAAAAGAACTCCATTATCTGCTGCCAGAGTGCATTGTCTTTGTCAGTTATCATGCCAAAAATTGTTTCTTCAATGATTCTGCCAAGAATTGACAACAGGATAGGACAGTATTTTCTTTTACTCAGATACTCTCTGACTTCATTTGTCTTATTGGGGAAAAAAAAAGACACAAACTTTGAATAATATACAGTGAAGAAATAACTTATTTTCTTATACTATACTTTGGGCAAATGGAAGATATAATTTTAGACTTATTCTAATATCGCCAGTCCGTAAACATTTTATCTTTTATATTTTTTATCTTCATGCTAGGAGCAAATGTGGACATCCTCAGCGAGGCATTAGGTGGGACTCAGGGAACCCCACAGAAGAGGGGAGGAAGGACTGTAAGAGCCAACGGAGTCAAGGATCACAGAATCTAATAAGCTGGGCTCATAGAGGCTCACAGAGACTGAAAAAGCAGTTACGGAGCCTATCTGGCTCTGAGCTAGGTCCTCTGCATCTATGTTGTGGTTGTGTACCTTGGTGTTCCTGTGGGACTCCTAACCTGGGAGTCGAGTTTTTTTGGATCTTTGTCCCACTCTTGGGATCCTTCCCTCATGCTGGGTTGCCTTGACCAGCTCTGATATGAGTGTTTATGCCCATTCATATTGTAACATGTTACTCCATGTTTGGTTGATATCCCTGGGAAGCCCGCCTTTTTCTGAAGGGAAATGGAGTGTGGATAAGGGAGGGGGGTTGGAGGACAGTGAGGAGAGGAGGGAGGGGGTGCACTGTGTGAGAGAAGAATAAAATAAAAAACATCATAATTATAGTCATTTGACTCAGGTGAATACATGAAATTCAATAAAAGAAAATATTGTTTTAAGCCAGGCATAATGGCTGTTTTCATAGACAGTATATTATTTTTTTATTAATTAAATGTTATCAATACATTGTGATAGCTAGTAAATGTATAGTTTGAGAACCATGCGACATTGGTAGATCTATATACAGCTACAAAAATACAGAAACTTCCCATGCATCTGTTCACAGTACACTTCCTGACACCAATCCTTTATATTCCTATCATTATATAGTGCATTTAGTAAAATGGGAGACATGTGCCATGTATTATTTTATCTCTGGATTAATACGCTCAAATAATTTTTTCCCTCAAGCTAATAGGCACAGCACCTTTAAATTTTGTATTTGTTTTTATTGATAACTGCAGTAAGAATCTTGTATTCTCTTCAACCCCATATGCTCCAAATTCTCAACTATTCCACATGCCATTGTAGCCCCACATTTTGTTTATCAGTGGGCTGCAAACAAAATAATTGTGACTGTTGCTTCCAACAGACAACTATGGTTGTGTTAGACTTGTGTTGTTGTGACAAATATGCACAGGAGAAACAACTACAAGGAACACTTTGAGAGACTCCAATCCCCGCTATGGCTCTATTGATTCTGGGCCACGCATGGCAAAGCAAAACATCGTAGGGAAGGATTCTGTGGGTGAAGCTGCTCAGCTTGGGGCAGTCAGGAAGCCGAGGAGTAAGAGGCAACCCAGAGACACGGCATCTCTTTCTGGGGCTCACCTCAGTGACTTGCTTCCTCCAGGTAAGTCCTGTGTCTTACTTTCCGCTGTGTTCTAATAGAACCATCACACTGGGGATCCCTCAGGGGAATACACATGTTTTATGAAGGCAAAGTCTTCACCATCCTGTTTCCTCTCTGTCATACCACTAAGCCGTGACAACTTATTCTGTAATCTTTCTGTTCCTAAGTTTCTTCCAGGCTTTGAGCAGGAAGATGTTTCAGACTTTATCAAAGGCCTATTGACTTCTATTGAGATGATTATGTAATTCCTTGCTTAATAAGTCCCATGAGACTTCTTCTGCAGGTCCTACTTTGGTTGGCTCGGACACAGATTTCTTTTTTCTTCTGTGTGCCTTCAGCATCTACCTTTTCTATCACCAATATCTATAAGTTTGAATAGGATGAGCTTAGATGCGAATTTTACAGTTTTGTTTTTATTTTTTTGCTTCTTATTATATTACATTTTAATTATTTATGACATACTCAAAACATGTATTTTGATCATATTCTCACCCCTCCTAGTTCTCCCAGATCTTTTCCACTCCCTAACCTCCCAACTTTAATTCCTTTCTCACAACACTAACAAAAAGCCAATACAACAACAAAATCCCCCAAACCAAGAAAACAAAATGGTAAAGGGAAATAACTGAACTGTCATTCATACCTGCTAGAGAGGAAAATCACTTTCCTCCAATAGAGTGACACTCAGTATCTCAACTGCTCTAGGACAGGCCTCATGTTCAGGAGGAGTTGGCCAATAGATAATGAACTCTATGTTTTTCTTTTTTGTTTTTTTCTTCTTCCTTCTCCTCTTCCTCCTCCTTCTCTTCCTTCTCCTCTTCATACCCTTCTTCTTCTTCATACCCTTCTTCTTCATATCCTTCTTCTTTTTCTTCTTCTTCTTCTTCTTCTTCTTCTTCTTCTTCTTCTTCTTCTTCTTCTTCTTCTTCTTCTTCTTCTTCTTTTCTCCTTTTTCATTTTATTCAGTTGCAATTTGGTGGGTCCTGCACACCTTTCCCAACTTGTGCATGGTTTGTTTGTTTGTTTGTTTATTTATTTATTTATTTATTTATCTTTAATGTATCTTCAGGTTTCTCCATTTTCCTTGGATATATAGCTCTATGACTTTTAAAAACCTCACCATAACCTCTTCACATACTTCTTCTTTGATGTGTCTTACACGGGATTCTAATTATATAGGTTTGTTGTTGTATTTTATGATGACCCATATAGAGATTCTTTTCTCTTTCTCCTCTCTGTCTCTCTGTCTCTGTCTGTCTGTCTGTCTGTCTGTCTGTCTCTCTCTCTCTCTCTCTCTCTCTCTCTCTCTCTCTCTCACACACACACACACACACACACACACACACTTTTTTGTCCTATGACACATTTCTTCTCTATTAATTGCTCTGTCTCCACCACAGATCCCTATCTCCTACTTAGAAGTGATCAAGTGTCTCATCATTTTATGTAGCATTTCCATGTTAGTCTTTGTCAAAGTCCCCTGGGCTCATGTTTGCTGCTAGCATTTCCCACTGGAACTCTTCTCTTGTTTATTGTAATCATTTTAAATCCCGGGCTTGATTCTGTTGGTTATGTTGTTTTCCCGATAACATGTGTATTTTCCCTGTTTTGTCTCTTAATAGTCAGTTCTTCTTTCTTCTGTCGTTTGTATGTTTCTCAATGTTTAGAACTAAGGTGACTGACATTACCCCACCACAGGCCTCCTTCTCTGTCTATGGTGCCTGATATGTGCTGACTTTGTCTCTGGTCCAGTTCATCTGATTTTATTGTTTCAGTTTGTCTGAAGGTCATCACCACTGCTATCCCCAGTGGGCTGCATGCTCAGAAGTCTCCCAGTGGCACTTAGGTTTAGTTTAGGGCTATGTGGAGGGTCCTTTTCCCAAGGTGCTGTTCCACCTTCAGTTTGGAGTGTGTTCTAGAGGCCTGTGCCTCCAAGCAGGTTTCTGTTCTCCTCTCCATCCCCCAGCATACTCTGAGTGCTTGTTCCTGGATTTTCTGTTCTCCTCTCCATCCCCCAGCACACTCTGAGTGCTTGTTACTGGATGCTGAGAAGATGCAGAATAGTATTGTCGCAGTTCAGCCTCTTAGCTAAGGTACGCTAAGCTAAGCTCCACATCGCTGGATGAAGGGCTGGTGTTTTTTTCAATGATCTTGCCTTTTTACATGGGAATAAAATATTAGTGGTCCAAAAAGAATTTTTTTTAAGCTGAAGTGGATATATTTTCTTTCTTTATGTTTCTTGCAAAATGTGTTTTCTCATGGTCCTGGAATTGGCACGCACGTGTGCGCGCGCACGAACACACACACACACACACACACACACACACACACACACCTGTGATGGGGATTGCTTTCTCTCTGACTCATGATGTTCAGGGTTTTGTACCTCTCCTATGACGAAGGTAACCCCTCTTCTGTCAACTCAGCATCTGAAGAGGAGTTTCCTGTCTTGAATATATTTCACGAATGTCTGATGAAATCCATGCAGAAAAGCATTTGAATGGTTGTGAAATCTAACACTAACCCACAGTCAGTCCTTAACCTGGGCTTCAGCACCAAGGCTAAGTCCTTCTTGGAAGGTCATAGTCAGCCATTTCCTTCAGGAAGCTAGCCATTGATGCTGACATCTGTTGGTCTTTAGATTTCAGGCTTATTCACTGGCCTGTGATCTTCGCTTTTCAATGGACTTTTTGAAGTTGTTGTTGTTTAGATCAGCTGGTCTTTCTTGTAGTTGGTTTAAGATTAGGCTCTTGCCAAATTTATATCCTCAATCAGAAGCTGGAAGTCCACTTCCACTTTACAGAACTTTTTTTATTTTTATTTTTTAGGATAAAGAATGTGTAGCAACAGCCTTTTTTTTTTTTAATCTGTTAAAAGTTTTGTTGTGTCCTTTCTGTCTTGTGCGCTTCTGTGTAAGAAGTCTGACTTTCCTTTTGTTTGTAAGCCCGCACTACGGGGTTTTCTCCTTGGGCTTCTTAGCCTCTCTGCTATAAGGTGCCCCTTGCATTCCTGCCTGTGCTTTCTTCCTCTTCTTGGGTCTAGGGATCTAGCTTTCATAACATTTGGAATTTTTTTCCTTTCAGTTGTTCTGTTGTTTCTCAGCTTCTGGTTCCCTAAGTAACTAGGACAAATTGATCTTGGCCTATCAGCCCCTCACTTCTGACCATCAGTGTTTCTCCCCTCTGCATCTTAGCTCCATGATTTCTGTTGAACTGTCATGGGGCCTCTTGCTCTTCCATCACCTTTGTACTCAGCCATCTACTGCTAAACCTGCCTGGCACTGTAGATAGACAATCATGAAGATTTAAGAATTCAGACTTCTGATGAGTCACCATTTTTTCCATGTCAAAAACTTATCTCTTAGCACAGCTAGTCCATGTAATGCTTCCATATTATGTCACTTGCTGGAAAGAGAAGTCATAAAAATGATTATCCTTATTCTTCAGTAGAAAATTATGCGAGTAGAACAGCTCATATTAAAAAATTATCTGGATTGAGTCAATTTATTGACTGCTGGGTTTGGAGAAAAAAGCAGAGGGAAAAGTGTCTTTTGCAAAATCTTGTCTTTCTTTTCCCTGAAGACAAGGTAAGCGTTGAAATTCTAAAATGTAGGTCAAAAGCAATCATTGAAAAGCAGTGGAGACAAAGGTCAAGGTGCCTAGCAATGAGTTACAGAATACTTGGTCAGTTGCTAATCCGTTAAGCACATATCTTTGAAGGCCAAAACCATACTGCACAGTCATGAAGTTCATTGTTTCCAATGGGTGATCACTGATGTGCTTATGGGGCAGCTGTGTACGATCCTGCAGGTGGTATGAACATAAAATACTTCCACCATTGCTGACCTAAACCATCCATACTCCCTTATGTGCTGGGGACTTGGTCTTGATACAAAGGTGTCATTGATGTCACCCAAAAGATGATGTCACTGTTCAGAGAATAAATATTCAACTTAACAAAATCACCTTGCATTAAGAATAACATAAAAGTGGGTCAAATGAATAAAAAGTAAATGTTGAGGTCAGGGTTTAGACATGGACGCTTCCTGGGGAATGTAGCCATCTCTGCACAGACATTAAGGGAAGATCATCCAAAACAGACGAGAAATTAAAAATTTCCTAAAATGTCGAGCTAATAATGAGAGCATGACTGGGCCCTGTGGTTACCAAGGAGAATGTTTTTGAGAAATGAGGTCTAAGGGATGGCTATTGGTCAGGTTCTGTGAAATCACGGACGCCAAACAAAAGCAGGCTCGCTCCGTTTCATCCAAACTCTCTCCAGTTTTACTTTTGATACAAGGTAGTTAGGAAAACAAAACAAGACTAGTCCCTTTCTAGTCTTCCTTTTGTTTGTAGGTTTTAACCAGGTTTCTTTGTATGATTTCTACATCTGATTTCCAGACTAAGGAATGAGCACCTTGGGTCATAGTGAACCTGGCTTCAAAGAGTCTGCATGCAGATCACAGGAAAACGAGATGAACTCGCTTGCTAAGGCAGCTGTTACAGGGTTTTGTTCTGTTTTTTGTTTGTTTCATTTTTTTTAAATCAACCATTTTTGGCTACACAACTCCATAGCACAGCAAAGCATTTTCCATGGCTCCTTTGGTCCCGTTTTCACAGTAATATCCAGAGGGTTATCTTAGTGACCATCCTGTACTATATATTTGAGTTTTTCTTATCCAGATAAAATGGATCATGTTGTCTGAAACTAATAATGGAACACACAGCAGTACTTCTGGACTTGTAGAAAATGTAACTCAAAAAAAATTTCTCACAAAAGCAAATAAAAAAGGGGAAATAAAGTGCCAAGTCAGAAATAAAATAGAGAGCACCAGTACTGACCTCTCATAAAGATAAGGAATTAGAAGGAAATATAAAAACATGGTAGCAGTAGACAATTTTGAAGCAAAGGGCAAATATCTAGAGAGAAATGATTATCAAAATTGAACCAAGGAAACAGAATCAAATATAAAGAGATCCATAGCAAAAACCACATTGAATTAGTTACGTAAAATATTCACAGAGTGATGATTTAAGCCTGGGCACCTGAGGTGGTTTAAATAAAAATGGCCCCCGTGGGATCGTAAGGAGTCATCACGCCATTTGAAAGAATTAGGACCTTTTTGGAGTAGGTGCAGCATTGCTGGTGTAAGTGCCACTGAGGTGGGCTTTGAGGTTTTCAGATGGCCAAGGCAGTCCCAGTGGCGTCTCTCTCTTCCTGCTGAGTTTGGATATGGATGTAGAACTTTCAACTCCTTCTTTATCATCCTCTTGGCCTGTGTGTTGCCATGTTTCCCTCCATGATGATAATGGACTAAACCTCTGAAACTAGAAGCCAGCCCCAATGAAATGTTTGCCTTCTAAGAATAGCTATGGCTCTAGTGTCCCTTTAGAACAGCAAACACTGCCTGAGATAGTTCCTTTCTTGGTAAACTTTATTAGGAATATCAAACCTTCACAGGTGCCTTTCAAGCAATGGGAGAAAGAATACTGATTCGTCAAGAGCGTATGGAGAGGAGCCAAGAAACATAAGAATCAAGTAGAATATCTAAGCGTGATCTTGAGAAGTCCCTAACGGTGTTACAGTGGAGATGCTCACATGGCCATCTTTCTCATCATCACCAGTTTTGTCTTCTGTCTTCTGCCATGCTGCTGTAGCACTGTGGTATGGAACACGGCGGACGGTACTGTAGTAAGTAGTAACACTATAGTACTACAGTACGCAATGGTATCTGGGTCCTATGACTTCTGACCTAATATCAGGATGGCAGCTCCCACCACCTACCACTCAGCTCCTCTGGAGGCACTGCTCTCCACACTGTTCTCTCTCTCCTTTGATGGCTAGGAAGAGACTCCCACTTGAGATTTATGTAGTTCTTTTCGGGGCTCCAGAGTACTGCCCGCCATTTCTGTTTTTTGTTGACACCTTACTTTTCAGGCTTCAGGTGACAAACCAATTGCCCAGTGGGTTAAGGTGGTGCTTAAAGGCGGAAAAGTCAGCTGACTCTCTAGAACCTAGATCTGTAGGGATCAATTGATTTTTTTAAAACACTTGTTTGAATTCTCTTGAACACATAGCACCATAAATAGATCCATACACGAGGGAGAGCAACACTATGGCTGTGGTAATAGTTTCTCACACTATTTTAGGGCAGAATTCAGTGAGATATGGTAGAGCCTATTTTTATAGAGCCCCATATGTTATGGACCACTGAACACCCACATAACCTGCAGTTCCACTAGAGGGCAGTATTGCTTAAGTCTGGATGACCACCTGTCACTGATGCAGTAACTGTGGGCATTCTCTCAGAGTTTCTTGAAAATGGCAAAAATTCCTATTTTTAATGTGTATTTTTCTTGGCAAAAGTTCTGTAGAAAGATAAACCATCTCAAGTATGGATAGGAATAAAAACTAAAGTTAAGTTGTCTCTTCTAGCAAATTGTTAAAGAGATGAGACTCCTGAAGATCCTCAGAGGTCTGTGTTTCAGAGACTCACACTTGTCCTTCACAGCTTCCCAGACCTTCCTCTGTGTAGATAACTCATGTGTATCCATCTTACCTCTTCACGTTTTGACTGTGATATCTTCTCCCCTGAACTCCCTTCATACACTCCACTTCCTCACAGTGAGCAGATTTTCCTAGGAAAATAAAATCCACGGAAGTGGAAAAACATTCCTATGCTCTAAGGAATTTTAAAATGTCTTTATGACAATATCACACATGGCAGGAAACAATGCCTCACACGAGTGTCCGAGACTGAGATTTAAAATGCACGTGCCCTGTTTCCTCTGGAGCAAAAGCATCAGGCAGTTCCTAAGCAAATGAAGTCTTCTTCGGTAGGAGTGTAAGACAGAGCATGCGATCCTCCAGTAGCCAGCAGTTGCAAACAGCTCATCAGGTAGGGGTGTGGCTTCGTGAGTCTCTCTCCATCCATGTTGGGATTTAGCTGATTTGATCTTGTGCGAGTCTTTTTCTTATTTATTTTTATTTTTTGTTTTTTCAAGCCAGGATTTCTCTGTGTATCCGTGGCTGTCCTGGAACTCACTCTGTAGACCAAGCTAGCCTCAAACTCAGAAATCCGCCTGCCTCTGCCTCCCAAGTGCTGGGATCAAAGGCGTGTGCCACCACCGCCCGGTTGTGAGCTCCTGCGTACAAGAGCCATGTTTAGCTGCAGATGTACATCACCTCTGGCTCTTATTTATTTCTGGATAATTAATCATCTCCTTCGGAAGGAGATGTGATGTGGCTGTCCTGTTTAGATCGGAGCACTCTGTAGTCTCTTATTCTATACACGTTGACCAACTGTAGGTCTGCCTTGACTACCACCCAACAGAAAGAGAAGCTTCTCTGACCAGAGTTGGGAGCAGCTCATATCTATGGCTAGAAATGTAAACGGTATTAAGGAAATTTGACAATATGGCCATTTAGCAAAATAACAATAGTCAGTTTCCCCCAATCTGAGGCCTGTGGCCTCCCCAGCCATTGGCCTGTTGACCAAGCTTGTATTTTAGCAGTATAAATTCTGTATTGCGGAACAGGCTTCACATCTAATAACAAAGCAGTAGGTTAGCCCACATCTAATAACAAGGTAGTAGGTTAGCCCATAACAGCTACGATTGCACCAGTAATCGTAGGCAGGTTAGTGTTATAGCGCTCATGAGCCAATGCTGGGTCAGTCCATTTATATTTTTCCCTTCCCAGCAGCCTACAGAGCACCTTCCAGGACCATGAAAATCAGGCAGCAGGGGAGAATTGTCTAGCCCATTCAGAGCTGTTTCTCTATGTCCAACAACAAACCTGTGTGGTGTGTTTAACAAAAACGTTTTGCCTTCTAGTTACTGTGGACAACCAAGAGCAATGGAAGTAGCCTGTGTTCTTTCCAGACCCCAGGACTTCCTTGACCAATAGCTCCTACACGGAGTGGTTTCCCATCAATTTATAAATATCTGTCCAATGGAGTTGATCTAAAAGTTTGTTTAACAAATAAAGTTGTTGCACAAAATTTGGATTTACTTCAAAGAATGAGGCAATTGTTTAGAACATTTTTCGAGCAAAGCAAGCATGACTTCTAAAAGCCCATGGATGTCTAGACAGACTAAATAAGAGGGTGAAAGTCACAGGGTAATTGTTCAAATTGCAAACATGCTGTTAAAAGGCTGAGAAACTCTATCTATGGGTCTATGAAAAAAGTGAGTAGATACCAAGAAATCACTGTTTTCTTTTTTCCAGTAAAAAGCATCTGTCAAAAAATAATTCTTAATATGTACTGTGTGGAAATTGCCCAAATGAGAGCCCATTTTTATGTTCCTAAGAGCTGTAGTAGGATACCTGATGCTTTAAAAAGCTGTTTACTATGTTTTTCTTATGAAATTTTAGAGTAGTGTTTCTGAGGATTAAATAATTTTAATACTAATATAGCAAAAGAAGATCCTTTTTTTGTTTTATTTCCTGCTCCATTCATATAAATTTTCAGGCTTACCTCTTACCTTTAACTAAATTATTCCACATGTGGGAAATATACAATTATATCATATCACTGGAGAACAAATCATATTAATGCAATTGAAAAGAGACCTTTGCCCATCAGGCCACCTTCTCCCTGCTGGGTTAAAATGACCAAGGTCTGGCCAACCCATAGCATGACTCTAAATCCTGATCCAAGCTGGAAAAATTTCCATAAACCCAGTAATTGGATGGGAGTTCTCCCATGCACATGTCCATTCATGTATCTACTATTGTTTTCAGAACACACATTAACTAAATAAATCTTGTATGAACTGCATCCTGAATTCTGAGCACTGCCTTTTCTGTTCCCATTGCTGATGAATGAATGAATGAGTTGAGGTTTGTCAACTAAACACATACTGAACTAAATAATGCATGCATGTACATTAAAATGAGAGATGGTCTTATTTTATTACATTTACTTCTAGGAAGTATTGAAGCACTTCAGAGAATGGACAAGCCAATCCAATCTTAAAACACTTGAAACATTCAAAGGGAAAGTTGATTGAGAGGAAAAAAAATTTTTAGGTGATGATACAAAAAAAAAAAAAAAAAGGAGCTAATGCAGATGTGGTAGGTAATAAAGAGTCATTTATGGTGTGTGTATAATTTGTATACATTATCACATGTAATTTTTACAATGACTTTAAATCTTCCTTCTGTAGATAGGAAATGGGAGTTCTGAGACACTGAATTATTTGCTGACAGCCACATAGTTTCTTCAACAGCAGACGGTGGTTTCTTATGCAAATAGATCTGTAGTGATTGGATCAGGGTTCTTGAAGCCAGCTAGAATTTAAGACTAAGAATGCCACCAGGGAAGCCGATGGTTGAGTAACTATCACATGCCAGTAGCCAAGCGATGTCTTGTTTCCATGACAGACATGATATTTACAGTGAAACTGACCTTTTTTTTTCTGTAGGTAAGAGATTCAATACAGGATTCCAGTTACTACAAAGGGTATGAAATTGAGGGGTGAGATTTAACCTTCTTATAGTGCTTTCAAGGTAAGACCAAAGAAAGAAAGAAAAATACTGAGCCTACAACAGGCTGATTACAGATAGGAACAAATGGAAGTAGTGCGGAAAGTGCAGCTGGAATTAAGGACATTTCCTGTGATGGCTAATAGTTATCAAGTGTATCCTAGCACAGTAAGCCATGGTACACGGCCTTCCTCTCACGTCTCTTCCATCAGCTCTTTTGTCACATCAACAAAGAGATTAACTAATAGATTTCATCGGTAATTTTTAAAAAATTATTATACTGGCTACCTTTGATCAGGATTCAAATCTTAGCTTTTTATTTATTTATTTATTTATTTATTTTTGAGACAGTTGAGTTTGCAGCAGTGTGCAGCAGCATGCTACAGAAATGCGAGGGATCCCCCACCATGAGCTCAACACTTCAACTCGAGCTGTGTTGGGTATATGAAGACATTTTACATAAAATACATGAATCACAGTCATTTTAAAGTTAATTTAGAAGTTAAGATACAAGTGTATTTATATAAAATAGAGTTCTATAAAAATAATTTGGTACTGACAACAAAATAGACATATAGACCAACATGACAAAATAGATGACCCCAACTGAGTATTCAAATATAGCTGTAGCCACCTGACCAGGAGGCAAATCCTACACTGGAGCAAAGGCAGCATCTTCAATAAGCGGTGCTGGCGAAACTGGATGCCCACATGAAGAGGAATGAAGTTCCACTTGTATCTATCATCTCACACAAAAATTAGCACCAGGTGGACTGAAGACCTATGTGAGAAAACTTAAACACTAAAACTACTAGAAGCAAATGTCAGAAGTACCCCTACAGGACGTAAGTGTAGGAAAAGACATTCTGAATAGGACTCCATTTGCACAGGGATTAAGGCCAATAATTAGCCTTATTTTAAGTGTGGCTAACACTTAACACACACACACACACACACACACACACACACACATAAACACACACATCCTTAAAATTCCATCTACCATATTGACCCAGCTATACCGCTCCCTGGCATATGCCCTAAGAACTTGACATCTTCCTCCAGGAACATACTTACCTATATTCATTGCTGATCTAGTCACAAGAGCTAGGAAATAGAAACAACCTAAATGTCATTCAAGAAATGAGTGTGTAATGAAACTGTGGTACGTATACACTGTAAAACACAATTGTAAAGAAAAATGAAATAAAAATTGCAGTGAGTGTACTGGCTGGTTTTGTGTGTCTGTCAACTTGACACAAGCTGGAGTTATCACAGAGAAAGAAGCCTCCCTTGAGGAAATGCCTCCATGAGATCCAGCTGTAAGGCATTTTCTGAGTTAGTGATCAAGGGGGGATGGCCCATGTGGGTGGTGCCATCCCTGGGCTAGGTTCTATAAAAAAAGCAAGCTGAGAAAGCCAGGGGAAGCAAGCCAGTAAGGAACATCCCTCCATGGCCTTTGCATCAGCTCCTGCTTTCTGATCTGCTTGAGTTCCTTTCCTGACTTCCTTTGGTGATGAACTGCAATGTGGAAATGTAAGTTGAATAAATCCTTTCCTCTCCAACTTGCTTCTTGGTAATGATATTTTGTGTAGGAATAGAAGCCCTGACTAAGACAGAATGGATGGACCTAGAAAGTTTTGCATTGAGTGAAGTAACCCAGACTCCAAAGATAAACGGCACATCTTCTCTCTCATCTGCTCTAGTGAGTGGTGGCTTGAGAGGGGAGTAGCAGGATATAGGTGTTATGAATCTGGAAATGAAAAGAACAGGAGGAGGGTCCGACTCTGGAGGATGGTGGGAGATCAATACAAAAGGAAGGATGGAGCAGGGACGAATGACACCAAGGTTGTTTGATAAAGCCTCAAGGAATCTTCTTAGTTTATATTTACCTCACCTCATATCATAATATATATATATGTATATATACATATATATACATATATATATATTATACATATGTCTCTCTAGGTATTCTTAAATATGCAATAGGCACATAATCTTCATATATATTATAATCTTAAAATTCCACTAGAGCTGGCAATACTTCCTACAGGAACATAGGCTTACAAATGACTCAGTACTAGGCATGAGAAGTTTCTTTTAGAGCAGAAGGTTAGGATAGTCCAAGTGATGTCTCAAAATACTATGACAGTGGCTTTTGCCCCTTGTTGTCTCTCAGAGCTTGGAAGTAAGCCCCCATTGCAAAAAACATTGCATATTTGAGCTGGATCTAGCCTTAACGCTTTCATCGTGCAATCTAGCTTTCATGGTGTCTGAGGACACATGCAAGCTGCTGAGAGAAGGACACCATTGACAGTCCTACCAAGCAGAAACATCTATGAAACAGCAATAGCCAACATGGCAAGGTTTCCATGAAGGCACACTGCCGTGACCATGATGTCAAAATATGGAGACAAAACTCATCTTTGTTTGAAGAGCATTTTCCAGACTGGAAGTTTCCCTTTATCTGCATACTAGGTAGACAATGTATATGAAGCTAATAACTTTCAGTCAAGGGCAGATTAATGGAGACTCTCAATCATATACAAAAGGGAGACAGTTTCTTTCTTTCTTTTCTTTCTTTCTTTCTTTTTTTTTTTTTTTTTTTTTTTTTGGTTTTTTGAGACAGGGTTTCTCTGTGTAGCCATGGCTGTCCTGGAACTCACTCTGTAGAATAGGCTGGCTTTGAACTCAGAAATCTGTCTGCCTCTGCCTCCCAAGTGCTGAGATTAAAGGCGTGCGCCACCACTGCCTGGGAGGGAGACAGTTTCTACTGTGCTTTCTTTGTCTTTGTTTCTCAGTAAGGTGATGACATTCCATTGGCAGTAAGAAAAATTCATTGCAGTGTTAGGAGGTAATGTTTACTCTTGGAAATAAGTGGTAAGTTGACATTTTGGAACCTCTCTAGACTTACATAAATTTAACTAAGTCAAATATAAAGGGTAAAATAGAAAAACATTTCATTGTAGCTATCTTTGAATTTGTAATTCAAAGATAAAGTAATGAGAGAATTCATTACTACTTTTAATTTTAGTAGAAATATTTCAGTAGAACTCATTTTTTTTGTAAAACAGATATATAATATAAAGGTATACACTATTTAAAGACTAATTTATAAAATTCTTAGAATAATATTTTCTTGAGCCAAAGAAAATGATGTTATTAACTATAATTAGCAATTTCTTTGCAATTAAAATTATACCTAAAATTATTCCAATTATACTTATAAGGGCTTAAAGAAGGAGTCATTTCATAGATATGCTCATTTTTATTTTAAGTAACTCACAATTATATCTGAACCTGAGATCTTATCAGTAAGATGACGATACTTTCTTTAAAATAATGGCTCATTTCTATGAGTCATTTAATTGACATTTAAGCATCCAAGCTTTGAAGAAAAATCCACACTCTTCGAGTGATCCAAGGGGATAAAAAGGCGTGGAGTATGTTTTCAAAGGTTACCTGCAGTAGTGATCCTCTGGTGCTTTGCTTTCTGCCACCCTGCTTAACTGCAGCTAACACTGAGCATCATCTTAATCAATGTGAAGGCATGCTGTTCTTGTTCCAACACAATAAGTAGACAAACACAGTTTAAAAGCAGGGGTGTTTATGAAAAGATTTATGAAAATGGGAGTTCCCATTGGGTGTCTCATAAGAACTATTTGCAAAGACTGTGATGGACTCACGATGTTGTATGAAGTCTACGTTAGTCTCACACAGCAAATGACATTGCCAAGAGGCTGACCCAATGGCTGCTCTCTTAGGCTACTGTGACTCTGTCATCAATCCTTGCAGACAAGGAGGACTATCTCAAGATGTCTTGTATAATCCTCTGTATTGTGTCTTTATTGAATTTGCACTCAGTTCACCACAGAACAGTTACTTCCATTGTACGGCTCGGTTATTCATAACCACATTTGTGAAATCTTCGGAGAGTCTTTGTGTTATTTAAGGAGGCAGTCTGACAATATTAAATGTGATTTTCCACAAAGAAACAATTATTTTTGGAACTATTCCTGGCTACACCCATGGAAACTATCTGACTGCTAGTTATTTAGAAGCTATACTGGCTGTTGGTTTGACTATCATGCACAACAGTTCCTGTGTTGAAGTAGAGGAAGCCACACGAGCATGAGTGAGCCAAAGGATGAAGTGCAAAGGATGCCACATGTGCATGAGTGAGCCAAGCCAGGGGATGAAGTGCTATGGTTTACATTTTTGGGAAATGTCTCCCACACTCCTTGACTTAATAGTTCAACTCCACATCACAATGCCACCACGGATAGCCTCCATTTCACATGCTCTGCTCTGCATCATCCTACGTCAACAAAAGAGGGTGTGCTCACTACGAGCATCTTAGGGGTGATTTCATCCACTTAAGTTGTACAAATATGCGGTTTTATTAGTAGTGATGTTAAATTCTCATTCCTAATTTATAAATTCAGCTTTGTGATAAGTATGTACACATGGTTTAAGAAAACAATCACAGATACAGGCCTTGTCACTGTCTATGGTTTCAGTTGTCCCTTGGAGTCTCAAGGGCAAGGAGGTGGGAAGTTCAATGACATCTTTTGTTCTCAATCAAATTCTGCATGTTCAGTATCCGATAAGTAGAGGAGGGTCTATGTTTCTAGAAACAGGGTTTGCCTTTTCTTGGAAGCCAAAATATTAGCCTGAGTATTGATAGAAGACAGGGGACTCCAAGGTCATGTGCTAAGACACTGCTATTCACAGTGCAGCCAGAGGCTGTGAGCGTCAGCAGACAGCAGCACATTTCCCCCTGACCCCCAAGCTCTCTGGAGGGAGGGTGCATGCAGAGAGCTAAGAGGCCTCTGCACACATCCTCACTCTGAGGATCTAGGCCCTGAGGTGGAAGCACTGTTTGAACCCCCTAGCTTCCCTCTGGCCAGACTTTCAGGTAAAGGTGACCGATCAGGCCTTCCTGAGGCTACTCGTAGGAAGACAAACTCACACCATGGCCAGGAAGCCTTAGGGCGTGCGATACTCAGTGTTCTAAGTGGAAAAAAAGAAAATAAAAAGCACACATACAGGTCGAAATAGGGACAACAGTGTTCCACAACTGAGAAGCCAACAGCCTGATGGTTGTCAGGTCCTGACTGGGCAGTCCATTCTGGTACCAGAAAACCTGGAGCGTTCCTGGAGAGCTGCTGGTCCTTAGCAGCTGACACTGATTAAGAACCCTGATTCTGACATCAGAGAAGGAATTAGCAGAGGCCACGGGGTAAATTAACTTGCTAATAGAGGAAAGGTAACCCTCCTGTTATCCTGCCCTTTCCATCAGGACTAGAGATAGGAAGTGCCACCCACTTTGGGGAGGTTCTTCACACTCAGTTAAGGAAATCAGATGCTTCCTCAGGCGAGGCTTCCTACTCAGTCGGTTCTAATTTGTGGCAAGCAGACACTAAAATCAACCACAATAGAGCAGAATCTTGAATTTTCAAAATGTAGTTTTCTTTTCTCATTCCCCTTTCTTTTTGGGTTCTGGCCATTTAGCCCTGCATCTCACAATAAAATAAAATCGATTTCCCGAAGTTCGTTCCATCTGTCTACCTTTGAACTTTTTCACCCCCTGGATCTTGGTGCAAGATTTGCATCATGTAAGTTGAATGTTTCCTTCTGATCCAGAGGGCAGAAGACTTTCATAAAGATCTTGACGACAAAGCCAATATGAGATTTGGAATCTGGTTTCCTAGTGGTCGATTTCAGATCCTGAGCAAAAGACTGTACCTTCCTGGTTTTCCTGTATGTATAAAGGGATTATAACAATGCAAACATCATAGGATGGTTTTGAGAGTTGAGGCATAATATATTGAGAACATCAGTGTCGGATACGTATGACAATTGCCACATATAAAGGTAAATATAATCCACAAACTCAGCCTGGCTTCCCTAGATCAGGAAGCAAGCTGAATCTTTGTCCTGACTTGCAAAGCTAAATAATTTTCTCTTTGGAGTTTATAATATTTCAACCCCAAATCTGAAGCAGTTGCATCTCTCTGAATCCTTATCATACACTCAGAATGTTCCAATCTTGTTTCTGAACAGTAATAAGATAAAAATTTGCAATCTGGGCCTCTAACTAACCTGAAAACTGTTTAAAGCTATGAAGACTTTGTATTTCAGGACATACAAAATTTATTGAGAAGTAGAAGATATATACCTCATGGGGAAGTTTTTCTCAAGTGTGACTAAAAGCAAGGGTAAAGGGTTGCAAATTCACTGTAAAAGGAGCAAGATAAATAGTTCAGAGGTTATTAGCTTGACTTCTGAACTTGACAGTTCTGCCTTGAGTGTGCTTAGAAAGCTGTTGACATTCTGTTTTTTCTTGGAGATTAAATATCTTTAACAAAACCTCTTTTATCTGAGTTCTGCTCAATTAGCATTTGTTTCTACTAAATTATTAATTCCTTCTGAAGTCCTATCAAGTACCTAAATTCTATGAATCTCCTACTCAATTATCTTCACTGAGTTTCTATTTCAATTGACATAATTTTACAAACTTCCAGATATTTCCCAAGGCACTTCAACTGGAGGACATCTGCCTTTTATGATGAGCTTAGAGGACACTGAGCCAATACCAGTTCTGGTTTGAGGACATGGAAGAAGAACATGTGACTCATAATAGTCAGCCTGAGTCTTGTTCAATGTCACCATGGTCTGATGTGATGTTTTGAATTAACTGGCCTTCCTACCTACATGAATTAATGAAAAGGGGAGAATCCAACCTGACCTTTGGGAAAGAACTTGTGTCAATATGAATTCCACAGTCCAGAGGGATGCCAACATAAAAAGGGTAGATAAAATTATTTCAAAATATGCCAGGCAAGGTTGTTGGCTTCTTGAGTACATTGAGAATCAGAATATACTTGCATTGTTAATGTCAAAAAGACAACAGCATCCTGTTTCAACAAAAGAAGGTATATTAAACAATGATTTCAAATAATTTGTACATAAACACACACATATATGAATTCATTAGAAAAGACAGCTGTTACATCATCCTCTCATCATCTTATTCACCGAGAAACACGCTTCCCACATCAGAGCACCTTTTCTCCCTGTGGGGCATCGGGCAAGGTTTGCAAAAGTCTTAGGGTTTGCAGTTGGAGGTGGGAAAGGCAGGGAGGGTAGGAAGCATGGATGCTGCTGAGCACACTCCAGTGCACAGGACATCTGCCCGCAACAAAGAGTTATCTCACCCTGAAAGTCGGTAGTGCCAATGCTGAGAGAGCATGATGGGCATTTAAAACCAAGAAACAAGGCCATTAACAACTGAGGACTTCAGGGAACTTGAAGAAACATTAATCACCTTCCTACAAAGAGAGAGAGAGAGAGAGAGAGAGAGAGAGAGAGAGAGA
>JADRCD010227869.1:30735-57022 GCA_019843815.1 Montemys delectorum
AGAGAGAGAGAGAGAGATAGAGAGAGAGAGAGAGAGAGAGAGAGACTACTGATGGAAATTTCAAAATACCTTCTCCAAATGCTTTCATTTTCTTCTTTGTTTTCCTGATGTAGGACTTTGGCACAGGAGAAGACTGTGGCTGGTATAACTGACGCGAAGTGCCTTTTTACGTGCAGAAAGAGACGGAGTTACACAAGAGCTGTCATGAAGGTAAATGGCCATGCTGTCGTTGAGAGTTCTTTGTGGATAGTTGCGGTTTCTTCTGTTCTTACCTATCATTCTTTGCTTTTATTTAACTTGGAGCATAATCTTTACTCATCCTCTTTCACCTGGTACTTCCTGTGGGTTGCCTGACTATCTTTCTCACCCTACACCCCCACAAAACACAGTGTGATGACTTTAGTATGAAGCCCTAGCTTTCTCAAATGCCACAGGTTAGGTTTCCAGGTCTATTTAAATAAGCAAAACTCTCATTGGCTAGTAAAAATTTTGTTCGTGGGCGAATTTCCTGGGAGTTGGTAGGACAGGAGTCTCTCTTGCTTTTTTAACATGATGAAGTTGTTTGAAGGGCTTAAGTGACAGTCCTCTGAAGACTTATTAATGCTGATATGTTATAGCATAATTCCAGTTGCTTACACTAGGAGCTTTGGAAACTACATCCTCAGTAGCTTTAGGTACCTTAGGATGCTCAATTAAGGGAGCAAATGTGATGAGGACTAAACCTGTACTTCACAAGCGAAAGAAATCAATATAGGCAGAGAAACAAGTTCTCTCACTGTTTTTAGACTGGAGAACTTTTAAGATTGACAATCTTTACAAGTGAGAGTTATGTAATTCTATCGTTGATCATTCTCTGATTCCTTTAGAATCAGTATTTCCTTCCATCTATGTCTATAATTTCAGACACTGAAAATAACTCCCATTCTAGTTAAGTAGCTAAGTCTTGACTAGCTACAAGTCAAGACACTACTGGATTTATGAAAGAAATATTTATTATAGGAGCCAGCATTGGGCTGTTCAAATTATCACACCTCTTGGCTCTAAATTTTTTTTCCACAAGACATTGTGAGTTAGATTGAAATCTTAAAGGGGCAGTTAAGGCTGATTTATTTCTAAACACATTCTCCCAAATCATTCTTCATAAAAAGCATTTCTCTGGCATATTTCTCTCTACATGGGCATATAGTCCATCAGACATTTGCTAAGCCAACTTACGAGGATTCAGCTTTGACAAGCTAAGTAATCTGCTATCCTATGTCATAAACCCACAGAAAGTGTAAGAAGGAAGCATTGAACAACTGAAGTCCATATGAATGTATACTGTGACCTGAAAATGTCCCTGCTAAGGATTCCCAAGACCTTTGCCACATGGAGAAATTGACAAAGCCATCACTAATATAGCTCAGGCTCAGGAGGAATGGTAAAGCTGTTCTCTGCATATGTATTTTCTAGGAGTGTTTAGCAATCATCCAGTGTATGAAAATACTAGCAACTGTACCTTTCTCTGCTGTGGAGAAACTCTTTAAGATTGCAGTCTACAATGACAAGATGGTGCCTCCAAGCTTGTAGCAAAACGGAGAACTCCCTTTACCCCTTCTCTGAGCTTGTCTGGGGCTCTTGTCTCCCTACACCCTCTACCTGGAGAAGGCTTGGCAGACCTACAAACTTACTCTACCACCAAACCCCACTTCCACCCCTGTCCCCCCCCCATAAGAACTAGCCCAGGAACTACCTGGGATTCTTAGAATGCCTCTTCATACAAAGGAAGGGTTCAAAGAACTTTAAACTCTAGCCAGTGATTTTCATTTATCCTGGAAACCCCTTCCCACTCTCCAAGGTCTGTATGTACCCCTGTCTCACTCTAAATAAAGTGTATGTGTATAAGCCCACCCCAAAATAAATGTATATGCACAAGCTAGGATCATCTCAGAGCACTGTTTCATTGAAGACCAACAGAGAAGGCCTTCAGCTTCATCCTCCCAGCCAGCTGTGCATCCGTGTATGGACACCCTGAGAGGGAGGAAGCAGGGGACAAGGAACCATAGCTGGCCTCCCAAATCCATATGATCCTCTTCACAGATGTTTACAGATGGAGACTGTTAGCATTCCTTCTAGGTTCTGCCCCACAGTTACCTGGTAACAGCTAGGTATGCCTGACTCAGTGTTAAAGGGGCTGTTTGCCCCTTCCTCTCTCTCTCTTATCCTCTTACTCTTTCCACTCTCTGTCCTTTCTCCCCCAGTCTCCTCTCTTTCTCTCTAAATGTTCCTAGCTGGTCTCCTTCTTTCCCTCTCTTCTCTCTTTCTTCTCTCCTCTCTCTCTCTCTCTCTCTCTCTCTCTCTCTCTCTCTCTCTCTCTCTCTCTCTCTCTCTCTTTCTCTGTCTGTCTTTTTCTGTCTTTACTCCCTCAACTCCCCTCCCCATGTCCTAAATAGACTCCAGTCCATAATATATCAGTCACATGGCTGGCACCTCACAAGGAAGGGATACCTCAGCATGGGCCCGCAGAGGTACCCCCCTTCCACCTCACCATATCGTGCCTCCACCAAACATATTCCTGATTCTTCCTTCCTTCCTTCCTTCTTTTCTTTCTTCCTTCTTTTCTTTCTTCTTTCCTTCATTCTCTCTCTCTTTCTCTCTCTCCTCCTCTCTCTCTGTCTCTCTCCTCTTCTTTCCTTCTTATAGGTAAAGTATCCACTATTTCTTTGTCTCTTCTCATGGAACTGGAGAAACAGGACTTTATCTCACAGGATACAGTAGAATATACAGTGAGTTCTTTTTCGTCAGTTATTATAAGAGCCTTCCCTCCTGACATTTTCATATCCATTTCATCTTCCACTATACTGTACATACATAATAAACACACTGAGGCTCCAGGTTGCAATGGTAATTTTTAGAGAACCCCACATGTGTAGCTTCACTATATCTGTGTCTCTGACCTTTTTACAATCCCTTGGTTGTCCTTAGCCAGAGTTTTGTGGCATAACCCATGTGGGCTGACAAAATTACATATATATATATATAATATATACATATATTATATATATAAAATAAATGGTTACTAACTCCAAATTGAATGTTTTATTTATAAGCAAATGGCTATAGATTATCTCCTGTCAGTATTTTGATATCAAGCACTAAGCATTATTAATACAAAATCAATAATCAGAGCAAATCACAAGGTTGACACAACCTTCCCAGGTGGCCCTATGATGTGGTCATCGACTCTAGAAACTTTTGAAAACAATACATGTTGTGTATGTATTTTTGCCTAGGATATTCTCGAATGCTAACAGCATGGAAATGCTGCATAGTGAGTTCGCGGCTACCCTGGACTGCATTATGAGAGCTGGCACACGCATTTAAAGCAGCTGAGAAGGGGGTTGGTGTAGAGGGCTGCGTGTAGAGAGAATTAGCATCCTTGTATAGAAGAAACTAATGGCGTGTTCCTGGCTTCCCAAGGCCAGATTCTAGGGTTATCCTCTTCTGCTCCATTTTCATTTCCATTTCTACAGATATATGGGTTTCACTGTATAGTCTGGGATAGCTCGAGTATTTCATGTAGCTTAGACTTGGCTGTGAATTTGCAATTCTCCTGCCTCTGCTCACAGTGATGTGGATTATAGATGTCAGAATCTTTCCTTTTTTCTTTTCTTTCTGTCTTTTTTTCCTTTTCCTGTTCATTTTTTGAGACAGGGTTGATATTGAAATTGTCATATAGCTGAAAATGATCATCTGACTCTCTGATCTCCTCCCCTAGAGTCAGAAAATGTGTTGACATGACTCTACCCCTGATATGAACTGATTTATTATTATTGTAATTTTATATGCAGAAATTACTTCACTGTTGTTCTTTGAGGTTCCTTTATTCTTAGAACTTTTGATATCTACACATATTTTATTATTTAAAATTTTTAAGATGAATATAACTGCATCATTTCCCCTCCCCTTCCTTTTCAAGTATGTCCCCTTAAAAAAGCCATTTCATTTCCCTTCTCTACAGTGTGCATCCTCTCCCACCTCCATCTGTCTCTGTCTGTTTCTCTCTCTCTCGGTCTCTCTCTGTCTTTATGTGTTTCTGTCTCTCTGTCTCTGTCTGTCTCTGTGTCTGCCTCTCTCTGTCTCTCTCTCATTCTCTCTCTCTGTGTCTCTCTGTGTCTCTCTCTGTCTCTCTTTCTCTCTATCTCTCTCTCTGTCTCTCTCAGTCTATCTCTCTTTGTCTCTCTCCTCTTCTCTCCTTCTTATAGGTGCAATATCCACTATTTCTTTGTCTCTTCTCATGGAACTGGAGAAACGGGGACTTTATCTCACAGGATATAGTAGAATATACAGTGAGTTCTTTTTTGTCAGTTATTATAAGAGCCTTCCCTCCTGACATCTTCATATCCAATTTTGCATATCATGGTTCCATCCACAGTGGGCTGGCCTCTCCTGTACCAACTAACAACTTAAAAAATCTCCTCTAAATGTGCCACAGACCAATGTGTCTTAGGCAATTCATCATCTAATATTATATTCTCACAAAATTCTAGGTTGCATCAAGTTGACAAACTGGGACCATTCGGATGTCTAGTGTCCATCATACAATTTTGTGATTTTTTTTTAAAGGAGTGGACAATACGTCCACTCTACTACTTTACTCTTAATTCCTTCATTCTTTCTGCTACCTATTTCAAGCACTCCCCTAAGTTGGCTCAACTCCACGCTGAAATGCTCTTTACTAAGTGAAAGACCACAGTATTGAGGAGTTCCTTTTATGCCTGGTCCATCATTCTCTGCCTAATTACACTCTTTAATGAGTACCGGAGTTTTCAGCACTTGCTGTACTCCTGGTCACCACAGCTGGGATTCTCCCAAATCTTAAATCTTTCCATGTCCAGATTTAATTCCAACTATCTGGTGAAAAATCTCTGCTCTAGGTGGCTTTTATTAAGACCGTAAATGATGTATCTCCCTGAGTCCTGACTCCTTTGTAATTGGTACAGCTACTTCTTCATAGGTTGTCTTTTTCTTTTCAGCCAATTCACCTGAAATCATTAGATAGCATTCCACTTTCAAGGTAGGCTCAGGCCTTAAGAGGAACTTCCTCATCCCTGTCTTAGTGTTCTTTTGCTGTGATTATGAAAACCAATGCAGAAAGCAGCTTTGGGAGGGAAGGGATTATTTCATCTTTTATTTTATAGTTCATCATCTGGGGAAGTTGGGGCAGGAATTTAAGACAGAAGCCCGGAAGCAGGTTCTGATTCAGATGCCATACTCAGTCTTCTTTGCTATAGCACCCAGGACCATGCAGCATGGTAACTGCCTACAGGGAACTGGGACTTCTCTCTCTATCATCAACCAAGACTTTGCACCAATGTCTATCCCACTGGCTGATCTTGTGGGGACATTCTCTCCATTAAGGTTCCTTCTTCCAAAATGACTCAAGCTGACATAAAGCCAGCCAGCACAGCCCTTGGAAGATTATTTAGTCTTTATTCTTCTGTCTTAAGATGAACCTTTGACCATATCTCAACTGTGCAACTTATTATATTTACTAACATTATTGGCTTTATATTTGCTCCAGTAAAACACGTGTGATAGTTCAACTCTACTGAACATATGTTTTTAAGGATAGTGTGCAAATACCAAGACTTTCTTCCAGGTCCCTGGTTATTTATTAGAATATTTGTCAGTTCTTCCATCTCTGGCACACAATTAAATGCTGGGCCTTGGAAAATAATATTTACAACCAGAGGCTTGTATATAGCCTATGATCAATAAAAGGACACGTGATGATGTTTTCTTCTTTCTCCATTTAACGCATGAATATTGAGAAGCGAAAGAGGCTTAGTGTGGAAATCCTAACCATGTTGAACATTAAGTCCCTTTTATTGCGTGACAGCTGGACTGGGGGCTCCTGAAAATCCATAATTCTGCAATTCTAGGTTTTAGATAGACGATGGACGTTTGTTGGAAAACACTGGGTCATTTTGTATTTGTAGAATCTTTGAATTTTCAAGTCACTGACTTCATTGTATCTCTAAAGTTTAAGTTTTCTTTGTTTAACATGTCTCTCTGAAACAGGATTCAAGCACTGGGGATTGAAGGACCCCAGTATTTCTTTTCAGGTCTAAACATTGCAGTTTATTCATGGTGTGATGGTAAATATGTTCAACCCTATGTGAGCAAACAAGTGAGAGACTTATTCCACAATATCACTAATTAGTAGGTGTTTGAACATTTATCTTTAAGCTTTGCCTGTATTTCTATTTTTTAAAAAAATTGGAATTATTCTTTGTATTTTATATATTGTTCCTTTCTGTATTTCCAATATTATTATCACTCGTCTCTCTTTCCCTCAGAGATTTTGTCAGTTCCGTGGAAATTTAAAGGACATTTGTTGTTGACTTTAGGATAAAGTGTGTTCTGTGATCACAGCATTTTCAGCTCAGAACTGTCAGTCTGTATTTCATTCCATGAGCTTCTCTGCAACTGCTATCCTGGCCTCATCTCCACTCTGGAAGGCGCCACTAAGTATTCCCTTGTTATCCACCATCCAACACCTTCTTTCTTGTATATGCTCCATCCCTTGGAAGCACATTTTTGAGCATCACATACGATGAACAGAAAATGGACTCCTAGATCCCTGTTTTTCATAAGAATCAAAATCTACTCATTTCTGATTCGCAGATTTTCCTTTCTTCCTGTTGTTTTTGTTCAGCAAACACAATGGCATGTTCAAGGTCAATGTCTATAATTTACAAATTTGTCAACCAGGGAAAAGCTTATATAACCATATGATTTCCTTTACTGTGCTTGAATTGAAAATATAGCCTTAAAATAAAATATCTTTCAAATTTCTTTTAATTATAGCTTGTAAAGAAAAGTTTAAATACCTGCCACAAAGGATTTGTGTTTTCTGTCCAGGTCAATTAACTCCACTGGTTTGGGGTCCATGATGAATCAGAACATCGAGGCAAGGGGCCGGTGGTTGAAGAAACAGTTTGCCTCATAAATGTTGAGAAGGAAAGAGAGAACAAGGGTGGGAGAGAGGGAAGGAAAGAAAGAGAAACAAAGGCAATAGGAACCAGGGTTCCAGTATCCTCTTCAAGGCCCCCACTCCCTATGATCCAACCAATACACACTATGATCTGCTTATTAAATTTGTACTAGCCCCCAGCACCCTCACCAGCTTAAATACATGAACTCTAGGGCCAGTCCAAGGGCCTCAGCAGTGTCAAAGCTTTCCCCAAGTAAGCCTCAAAGGGCTAGCCAAGCCTTCCTCTGCTCCACGTGTGGATACCTAGAGTGCATGCAGAAAACGCCTGCCTGCCATAGCTTTCTCCCCCCTCAATGTTTACAGGCTGAAAAGACTGCTTAGCTACAGAGACTGCTACTATGAAGGTTAGTTAGACCTACCTCATTGTTCAGCCGAATCTAGTAACACTGTCTCTTGATTCAACTGTGCATAATAAACATGTTTGGACTCCTCCGTTTAAGATGGGAGCCTTACCCAATCTCAGAGTTCCTGTGTCCAAGTGTTCCTGGGTTTATCCTTTCTCTATTCTCAGTTCCTTGTTAGGGTTCTGGGACTCAAGCCATAGAAGGACTTGGCAAGGAGCCTTTGCAGGACATTTGAGATCAAACTGGAGCAATGCCTACAGCTAAGAAGTAATTAAGATGTACCTAGAACATTGTTATCTGCTCCAAAAGCATGATCCCGCGGTTTCTGCAGATGAGTGGTCTGCTGCATCTGCTTTGCACATGGAGCTACTGAAGTCTACAAAGTTTAAAGAATGTGTCTGAGATCACAAGGTGAGTGGAAGAAAAGCCACGAGCCTGAAACATTGCTCACATTGTTCATCTTGCCCATTTTCCAGCTAGGAAAATGTAAAATTCAACCAGGCTGCACACAGCCGAGGTGATACTGGAGGAGGATGGAGCGATCACTAACCGTCCTGCCCCTATCACTTACCGTTGCTCAAGTGTCACATGAAACAGGGGTGTCCTGAGTTCTTAAAACTCAGTCCAGTATCCAGTTTTGTTACCTTTCCTGGGGAGAAAGCAGACAGTCTATCAAATAAAGTGTCAGCAAAGCATCTTCAAAATATATACCCATCAAAAGAACAACCTGCCATCTCAACAACAAAATAATGGGCCTGCTGTAAAAAGGCCGGCTGGCAATAGAGAGGACCTGCACATTTGAAAATAACTTCAGGCAAGAGGGAAGAAATCATTTCAGACAAAAATGACATTTTCACATCATATAAATTTACCCAGTAGCCTATCCTCTTTTGTAAATACAACTTTATTTACTCGGGAGCTATTTCATAAATGTATTTTCAGTTATTCTAAAATTAACTCTTTAGTATTTGCATAGTGCCTTTGAAGAGGATTGATTGTTCTGTCTTCTTTGTGATGCCCTTATTTGATCTCTTTATATAGCAAGGGCCTTTAAAACCACTGCTTATTCATTTATTGACTTTTGAAATCAGAAGTTATTTTGCAAGTATACATGTTTAGATTGAACTGCAAAAAAATTCAGACTTTCAGATATAAAACTACGGGCAGACTTGCTTGCCTTGCGGGCACTGGAGTTAATGATGCTCTCAGAGTCTAGGCATTTGTCTGTTTCTTTATGATAGGGAGACTGAACTCAGCCTCTCATATATGCTAAACAAGGGCTTTATGACTGAGCCACATTCCTGATCCATGACTGTTTTTCCATCTAGTGGCTAACCTGACCCAAGTGTCTTTCAGTTGATGGACATGCAGTTTTCTATGGTTATGCAGGTTTATGACTACTAGAAAATGTGACAAAGTAGACAACTGTTTGGGATATTGCTGCAGGAATTGCCTTTGTTCATTGTGGAAGGCAGCTCCTGATTGGTTCCAACGAAGAGCTGGCCATCTAACAGTGGTTAGGGAATTTTCTAGAGTCATAAGGAAAAGACAGATGGTGGCCTGAGTTGGCATTGGCTCAGAAATAGAAATACGAGCACTACTCTGGGTAAGTGAGTTTGGCCAAGGTCAGTTTGTGGGCCCCTAGAGTACCTAACTCCACAGTCCCCGATTTCTTTCCTTTCCTTGCAAGCTAGAGAGTTTCTTCTTATTTTAAAAACTGCTTTGAAGTTAGAAAATAGCAAAACAAAAAGTAGATCAGGCAATAGTCCAAAACATTGTATTTTATGTCTTGTCAAGAATTTAGTATGTATTTCCTACCTGGTTTTACTATTATATATAGCTTTGAGGTAGACACTTCACAGTGGAGAAGATAGCTTCAGGATTAAGGGAAAGTAGTGGTGCCTAGAATAAACCTATCTCTAGTCAGTAACTGAGGTCAATATAAATTGACCAGATAATATATTTGTATTGATTTTGAAGATCTGGATTAATTAAAGAGACAATTATCAAAACATATGGCCAAGTATAATTTTGGATAATAATCTTAGATTGTTTTTAGAGAAAAATAATCTAAGATTAACACAAACAGTAAGTCAGACACTCAAGTTTTCTGAACTCTTTCATTTTGAAGAGCTGAGTTATTGGTAGACAAGCCTTATTCTAGAGAAAACATGTCTTAAAACAGTTTACTATTTCTATTCACTTATTCTATTATTTATTACTTCTATGTACTTGGAAAAATAAAATCATATGAATTTATAGATTACACCATGATATTTTGAAGTATTTATAGTAGCTACACTCTGCAAATTAAGATATCCAGTATTCCAGATGTATATTATTTTATCAAAATTCCTAAATAATTGCTTTCTTAAGAAATTTCAAGTATTTCATATTTTGTTGTTCCTGTCACGGTGATGTGTAATAGATCTTCCTAACCTAATCCTTTCTAACTGGAACGCTGTACTCCTTGACTAGCATCTCTCTCTTCTCCCTTACCCACAGCCCTGCTTACCTCCATTGCAATGTCCCTCTCTGAGTTTGATTTGTACAGATCCTACATATAGATGAGGCCATGAGGTGTTTGTCTTTCTGGGATATGTTATTCCATGTATGATGATGTTCTCCGTGTTTGTCTCTGTTGGTGTGGATAACAGGATCGGTGCCTTTTCAAAAGTTTGAATATGAGGAGGGCAACCCCATAGGAAGACCAGCAGTCTCAACTAACCCAAACCCCTGAGATCTCTCAGACACTGAGCTTCCAACCAGGCATCATACACTAGCTGATAGGAGCCCCCACGCCCCACAACATATTTACAGCAGAGGACTGCCTGGTATGGCTTCAGTGAAAGAAGATGCTCCTAACTCTTGAGAGACTTGAGGCCCGAGGGAGTTGGGAGGTCTGGTAGGGTGTGCGTGTGCGTGTGTGTGCATGCGTGTGTGTGTGTGTGTGTGTGTGTGTGTTGGTGGGCTGGGGGGGGGCATCCTCTTGGAAACAGAGTGGGGAGAAATGGGATGAGGAACTAGGGCAGACCAGGAGGGTAGTGGTAAAGATTGAACTGTAAAGAAATTAATTTAAAAAACTTTGAATATGTTATTTGCTTTGCCCATTTATCATTAAGTTGACTGTGCATCTCAGCTACTGTTAGTGCTCCAGTGGCCACTGGTATGCAGCTATCACTACAACAGATTAAAGAAAGGAACATATAGGCCATGTTTTTTATGTAAGCTAGTTCCTTTGGATTGACACATAGACTACTTGAAAGAGGTGGGAGACTCATTAGACAAAGAAGGCTAACAGAATTGCAAGCTGAGGAAGCTCATGTTAGGGGCTAGAGTGATGGCTCAGTGGTTAAGAGCACTGACTGCTCTTCCGAAGGTCCTGAGTTCAAATTTCACCAATCACATGGTGGCTCACAATCATCCATAATGAGATCTGACTCCCTCTTCTGTAGTGTTTGAAAACAGCTACAATGTACTTACATATAATAAATAAATAAATCTTAATTTATGGGCTGGATAGATGTCTCAGTGGTTAAGAGCGCTGACTGCTCTTCCAGAGGTCCTGAGTTCAATTCCCAGCAACCACATGGTGGCTCACAACAATCTGTAATGGGATCTGATGTCCTCTTCTGGTGTATCCAAATGCAGTAACAATTTACCTATATATACAAAATAAATAAATCTTTAAAAAAATCTTTAAATAAAAAGGAAGCTCATGATACTTGCTGGATCTGGAAGCTTAGAAAAATGGCAAAGTTCACAAGGCCTCCCCATTACGTTATGTAAGCAGCAAAGTAGCAGGCAACCACTGGGGAGGGGAAGACTCCATTAAGAACTCTGGGGAACTGGGGCAGGTCACTCCAGAGATGAGCCCTCCATGATCAGCACCCATGCTAGGGTAGTCTTTGTGTTAACATAGCTACCCCTCAATCACCTAAGCTCCCATGAGTGACACAGTAAACTCCCTGGTTTATCAAGCTAGGGTCAGATGGAATTGCTACTTTGATGTGGCATCAGCACTGAATCTTAGATAAGTGCACATTGGTTCATATCTCCCCAGAAAGTCATACAGGCAAATATGAAATTATTTTAAGTTATCTGTAGTTTAGGGCCCGTCTTTCAGAAAAGAAACAAATACACAAGTCATGATAAATAAAACATTAAGTGGCAGCTGGGACTAATGTGACTGATGGAAGTCTTACGATTTTAGCAATTAAAGCCATTTATTCATTGAATTCGAAGCCCTCTCTAGTGTGACATTTGAGGGACAATGCTCGTGGGTACAGAGTTTACTTGGTTTACAATACTTACTCCCTTCCTGATATGTAGTGAGTGTGGTTGAATCATTTTCGTTGGAATTTCTGCATTTTTAAAGTAAAGAGAATAAGAGGCTCTTTTATTTTTAAAAGAAATTGCAAGGATTATTGTAATAAGCCATTGTCTTCATTGGCCGTCATGGTCAGTAGTCTTTTGAAACCATTCTAGTCCACTATTCATTTCCCAGGTATTGTGTGGATGTCATCAGTAGCTAGGTTCTGAGCTATCAGTTACAAATACAGCAAGAGCCTGTCCTTACTGGCCTTGTCGTCCCATAAGGATGGTGAACATATACATCTATAAGTGGCATTAAATAGATATGAGAAATAAATGCTAGTGTTGTGTTGGAGAAGGAGGACTAAGGTGCACAGAACACAAAACAGATGAATATAAGAAAAAACACATTACAGTTTTGTTTGCAATAAAGTAGATTTGGTAAACTTACAAATTCAGTACTCTATCAGACTCCAATTTGGTTTGTACATCAAAAAAATGGAATTGTGCTCTAAAGCCATGCTTGTTAGTACATAACATGTTAGGATTGGAAAGAGAGCATTTAAATTTGTCAATGCCATCCATTTTCACCAAGGGTGAGGAGTTCTGGAGAATATCATGATGCCATGAATATTGAAAAACGTGTTTTCCAATAAGAAATCAATTGCTCACCTAAAAGTCGCAGAGAAAGTGTGGCTTCATGAAGTGTGATTTCATCCTTGAAAGGCAGCTTTGTCTCAATAGATGATAAATCCAAACTCATGCAACAGGAAGGACAAAGCTCCCTTCGTTAGCCTGAGGTCTTCAGCAGGTCGAGCAGTGTTTAATGTTACAGGGTGTGATTTGATATGAATTTCTCCAATACTTGAATGAGCACCCTCACCGAAGAATCTACTAAATGCAGTTAGTGATTTTTGTTTCTTTCTAGAATGATGATTTAGTTGTGCAATCACGCTGTCACCAGGAGAGATTCATCACAATAATGATGAGTCTTTTCTAAGGACATTATCATAAATCATTTGAATATAGCCCAAGAGGAAGATTTCCAGTTAAACTTTCTAAATGTTACAAAATGGTTATAAAGCATGAGTTGTTAGAAATAGGCATTATTTTTATTTCAATTTGGGGACCATATGGCAAAATGATTATTCACTGGTGCTGAACTGATTTAGTGAATGCACACACGTGAGGAATATCTAAAAAGATGTTCAAGATATGCTTTGCTTTGATACTGACAGCATATATATGTCATATAAATATATACTGATGAGGTATATATTTATAATACCTCAGGCAATTGATATAAACACTGGGTCGAAGTTTTTTGAAAAAGTATTTTTGATTATTTGAACGTTTTATACATTTGTTTAATATATATTGGTTATATGCGTTCACTATTACCTCTGTCAGGCCCCCCACTGTCTCCTATTCTATGACTGTGAGTGTTTATTAGGGTTACTCTCTTTCTCTCTCCCTTTCTTTCTTCCTTCCTTCCTTTCTTTCTTTTTAACAAATCATTGTCTCTCATTGAACCTGAAACTTGCCATTTGGAACACTGAACTCCTGGGATCTGTGTGTTTCTACCTCAACCACACCCACTTTTAAGATCATAGACACACTTCTATGACTTGGCTTTTACATGCATGCTGGGGATCTGAATTCAGGTCCGCATTCTTGTACAAGCACTTGACCCGCAGAGCCATCTTCCCTGGCCTGAATTTTATGAGGTAATATTACAGGAAACACTTGACATTTATAATCCTTTCATTGCTCAGAAACAAGTAGGAGATGGATTGGTATAGGTAAGTGGATTTATTTGTAGTCAGGGCAAACTAAAGGAAGATGCCTAGGTTCTCTGTGCTTCTGGGGCAGTGTTATAACTATGTTGGAGAAGATGAACCACAGCCAAGAAATATGCACACAAGTAATGATAATCCACATGACCTCTGTGAAATCTCTTCCTGAGAGACAGGCTAGCACCAGGGGTTTTGCATTTGGTTCCTTTGGTGTGGGATCCTGGAGGAACTATAGTCCTTTGGATTGTAATGTCTCAATAGCCTGATGGCCATAGGATACTATCTTCCCTCAGGCCAGGGTCCTGCCTATCTCATGTCTTGCCTATCTCATGTCTTGCTCTATCTCATGTCTTGCCTATCTCATGTCTTGCCTATCTCATGCTACTTTCCTATTGTTAATCACAACTTAATTGGGTTACACCTGAATTATGTGCACCTCTAAGACTAGTACACTGCCTTGCTTCACCCTTGCAGACTGAAAGCCAAATTTGAAAAAAAATTGCTTTGAAGTTTTTCATTCCAGTTTATTTATTCCATTCTTATATCATGAGATTGATTTTCCTAAAAACTACATTCCATTCAAAACAATGTATTTTCAAATTGACAATATATTATCTAGTCAAGAGCTTCATGTGTGAACTTTAATTTCACACATATATTTTGATAAAGCCTATTTTAAGCTATTGTGCATAAACTATAGTTTAGATATCCAATTGCCATCTAATTATAATCACAGAGTCTTCCACACCTGCTTTCTTCACAGCAGAGACTTGAGTTAAAGTATTGTTATTTACAGATGATATAATAGTATACATAAGTGACCCTAAAAATTCTACTAGAGAATCCCTACAGCTGATAAACACTTTCAGCGAACTGACTAGGTACAAGACTGATACAAAAACAAAGATCAGTCACACTCCTATATACAAATAAGAAAACGGACTGAGAAAGAAATCAGGGAAATAACACCTTTCATAATAGCCTCAAAAAATATAAACTTTCCTGGGAGTAACTCTAGCCAAGCATGTGAAAGACTTGTATGATAAAAAAGCTTCAAGTCTCTGAAGAAAGAAATTGAAGAAGATATCAGAAGACAGAAAGATCTCTTATGCTCATAGATTGGTCTAATCAAGTTAGTACAAAATGGCTCTTCTGCCAAAAACAATGTACAGATTCAGTGCGGTCCCCATCAGAAGTCCAGCACGACTCTTTACAGACCTTCAAAGGACATGTCTTAACTTCATGTGGAAAAATGAATCCAGGATAGCTAAGACAATCTTGAATAGTAAAAGAACTGCTGAGGCCTTACCATCCCCTTATTTCAAAAGGCACACTGATTAATGGAATCTAATTGGAAACCCAGACATAAATCCAAGCACAGATGAACACCTGATTTTTTTTATAAGGAAGCCAGAAATACAGCGTGAAACAAAAGGATAGTATTTTCAACAAATGGTGCTGGTCAACTGGATGCCGACATTTAGAAAAATCCAAATAAGTTCAGATTTATCATTTTCCACAAAACTCAAGTCCAAGTGAATCAAAGACCTCAGAGTAAAGCCAGATACACTGACCTTGATAGTAGAGAAAGTAGGGAACAGCCTTGAGCACAGTGGTGCAGAGACGACTTTCTGAACAGAACACTAATAGGTCAGGCACCAGGAGCACCATTTCAGGAGCAGGATCTCATGAAACTGAAAAGCTTCTGTAAGGCAAAGGACACTGTCACTTGGACAAAGCATCAATCTGCCAAGAAGTTAAAGTTTTCAACAACTCCACATCCTGTAGAGGACTAATATCCAAAATATATAAAGAAGTGAAGAAATGAGATAGCAAAAAAAAAAAAAAATCAAATAATCCAATTAAAAATAGGGTACAGCTCTAAATAGAGAATTCTCAACCCAGGAGAGTCAAATGTCTGAGAAACACTTATAGCAATGTTCCACATCCTTAGCAACCAGGGGAAATGAAAATCAAAACTCCTGTGAGATTCCATGTTACACCTGTCAGAATGCTAAGATCAATATCACAAGTGACAGCTTGCGCAGCTGAGTGCGTGAAGCAAGGGCAGCACTCCTCCATTACTGGTGGGAGTGCAAACTTGTATAGTCACTATGGAAATCAATATGCTTGGTTCTGAAAAAGTTGGGAATGAAGGTACCTAAAGATCTAACTATACCATTCTTGGGCATATATACTCAAAGGATCTTCTATCCTGCCATAGCATAGGATACTTCTTCAACCATGTTTATTGTGGCTTTATTCATAATAGCCAGAAATTGGAAACAACCTACATATCCCTCAACAGAAGAATGGATAAAGAATGTGTGCTACATTTACACCATGGAATATTACTCATCTGTTTTTTTTTTTAAATAGCATTTTGAAATTTGAAGGAAAAAGGATGGAACTAAAAGAGAAGTGTCCCATGCAAGGCAACTCTACAGGCTACTGAAAGAGAACACTGGACACCAACCCAGCCGCAAAACCTTTGACCTATAATCTGTCCTGCTTGCAAGACGTGCTGAGGAAATGGCGGCACAGAACAAGGGGGCGTGGCCAACCAATGTCTGACTTGACTTAAGGTCCACTCCACAAGAGGCAACCCATGTCTGATACTCCTGGAGTAACCAGGACCCAGAGACCCAGGGTAAAATTAAACCCAGCTTGCCTAAAATCAAGCCAAACCAAACCCAAACAAAGTGATCAATAAAATGATTCCTAATGATAATCTGCTACACTCACAGATCAGTGCCATATCTAGTGATCATTAGAGAGGATTCCTCTGGCGCTAGTTGGGAACAGATGCTGAGACTCACAGCTAGATAGACAGTAAGTAGAAAGAGATTCTAAATTGGAGGTCTCCATCAAATCCCTCCCCTCAGAGTTTAGGCATTCCTGTGGAAGAGGAAGAAGAAAGACTGTAAGAGTCAGAGGGGATGGAGGACACCAGGAGAATGGCCCTCTGAATCCCTTAGCAAGGCACAATGAGCTTACAGAGACTGGTCTAGCAACCACAGGGCCTTCATGGGTCTACACCAGCTTCTCTGCATATATAACTATTAGCTTAGTATTTTATGGGACTATTAAATATGATAATGAGAAGGTTTTTGACTCTTATGCCTGCTCTTGGGACTCTTCTCCTTTTGTTGGTTTGTTGCTACGATAGTTTTTGCTTGCTTCATATTTTATTAGATTGTTTGATTGTTATCCCTTAGAAGTCTGTTCTTTTGTAATGAGAGACAGAAACAGAGTGTACCCCAAGGGGAGGGAAGGTTGTGAGGAACTGGGAGGAATTGAGAGAGGGTAAAGTTAAAAAGAATAAATAAAAGTCATATATATGTATATATATATACATATATATGTACATACATTTATATTTAAAAGAGGAAAATTTACTAGAAAGAAATTCTAAAATTCATGGTTGATTCTAAATGCCACTGAAATACCATTGATGAGGAAAACTCAGAAATGGCCAAGAAATTTCCATTGCTGGTAATTTGTTAATTTGTTGGTGTTTCGGGACTTACTTGGTCTATGGTTCTGTTGGCAGGAAATGCTAATGGCAAGGACAACCCTCAGCTTAGTCACAGAGAGTGAGTCCTCACAGAAGGGAGAGAGTATTAGCCAGAGCAAAAGTGAGGAAAGGGCTCATTTTTTAAATTCCTTAAGGAAGTTAGCTTTTTTGAGAAGCTTTTCATCATTTGCATACCACTTCACATCTTGTTGAAACAGAATAAAGTTAATTTTATTATTTAAAAAATTAGTTTAAATATCTAGAGGTCACACCCTCTCACTTTACTTTGTGAAATGGAGACGACCCAGTCAGCTCTTGAACTTGCTATGTAGGCAAGGATGGTTTTGCACAAATGGCTCACAATTGTAGTAGGAATTTATAATGCTAATAAGCCAGTATAAAAGACACACAATCCAAATATTTGATTTATGAGCCATATGCCTAGATTTGACAGATCTAGGCTAAACTAACTTATTCCCCAGCCATAAAGCCCCTTGTTACTTGCTGTTTCTACTGGCCATGCAGTTCCAGTCCATGGCTCCTTCCTCCTCCATCTTCCTCCTCCATCTTCCTTCCTTCTCTCTCTCTCTCTCTGTCTCTCTTTCTCTGCCTGCAAACCCCTCCTGAACCTCCAGTACCAACTTTCTCTCTCCACTTGCCTAATCACAGGCATTTTATTGACCAGTTAAATTGGGGAGAAGATTCACATGGCATCCTTTGAGTACAGGGACAGTCCAAGAACCAGTATTTAGCATTAGAGTACAAGCAGCATCAGACCCACCCACTATAGTCAATGGTGGCTATAGCATGCATACTTCCTGTGCAAGCTCAAGGTAGAACAAATATCAACAGGAGGGTAGAAGTGGCAATGAGGTCCCACCCCTAGCTATTTGTAATTAATAGCTTCCACAAGAGGAAGAAGTCATTTTTTCTTTTACTTGCTTTTTATTTATTTTTATTGGTTATTTTGTTTATTTACATCTCAAATGTTATCCTAATTTCCCCTACACAAAGCCCCATCCCTTCTCCCCTCCCTCTGCCTCTATGAGGGTGCTCCCCCACCCACTCCTGCCTCATCGGCCTAGAATTCCCCTACCCTGTGTCATCTAGCCTTTACAGGATCAAGGGACTCCCCTCCTAGTGATGCCAGATAAGGCAGTCCTCTGATACATATCCAGCTGGAGCCAAGGGTCTCTGTCTGTGTAACCTTTGGTTGGTGGTTTAGTCCCTAGGAGCTTTGGCAGGGAGGTTGGAGCGTGTCTGGTTGGTTGATATTGTTGTTCTTCCTATAGGACTGTAAACCCTTTCAGCTTCTTCAGTTCTTGCCCTAACTTCTCCATTGGGGTGCCCACACGCAGCCAGATGTTTGGCTGCCCGCATGTGCATCTGTATTGGTCAGAAGCTGGCATAGCTTCTCAGAAGTCAGTTATACCATGCTCCTGTCAGCAAGCATCAGCAATAGTGTCTGGGTTTGGTGTCTGCAGATGGGATGGATCCCTAGGTGGAGCAGTCTCTGGATGTCCTTTCCTTCAGTCTCTACTGCACTCTTTGTCCCTGAATTTCCGTATGACAGGAAGAATTCTGAATTTATATTTTTTGAGGTGGGTGGTCTCATCCCTCAACCGGGAGTCTTATCTATCCACTGGATATGGTCTCTGCAGGTTCTATCTCCTCTTTGTTGGATATTTCAGCTCATGTCCTCCCTGTTGGGTCCTGGGAACCCCATGGGTCCCTGGCATCTGGCACTTTCTAGAAAGTCACAGAGTTTATTTTCTTTAAGGGCTTTGCCTCTGTTAAATGTTCCAGTGGAACACTACACTTATCCCATGCTCTAGTGGAAGAATATGCTTCCAGGACTATATGTAAGTAGCACACATTGTACTTTATAGGTGTAAAAAATCAAAAAGAAGACACAAAATTAGGTGGGTAACAAGGAAGGGTGGATCTGAGAGGAGTTGAAGGACAAAGTAAAAGTTCAAAATATTTTGCATGAAATTCTCCAAGAGCTACTCCGCTGTGCATTCTTTAATGCTGTACAGGAATGTCCAACAGCCTTCATAACCATCCTGAGAAGAAAAGCACAAACTCTGCATACTCCTCCAATGCAGGACCTTGGTCTTTCAACCAGTATCTGTTCTCTCTGCATGGTTAAAGGTTTAATACCAACTCCAGTTTGTCACACAAGACTCAACACTGCAACGCACAGCTCTAGAAATGAATCTTTGTTTTTTCAAATGAGAGTCACTAAGCTACATGTAAATTTTGGCAGCCTGGAGGCTGACTGTTCATTTACCCTTACTGTTTTCTCTGTAAAATAAAACACATCATTGAAAACCACAACTTCGAAGCTTACAAAATAATAATGACTAAAGCTTGTTAAATATGTATTATACACCAGACTTTCCAAGCAGGATTGCAATAAATAGTACTTTCCTTCATGCTCAGCTGGATTTTTATGTTTTTATTATATATATAAAGAATCCGAGGCTCTACAAATTTATGTAACTTCCTCAAGTTTACATGGGGGATGAGTGTAGACAGTCAGACACAACATCTGTTCTACAGTTCAGATTCTTAATGATTCTGGACAGATAGAAGAAATGAAAATTGATGTGACCTTCGCAGTTCTCTATAGGAAGTAGTACTTGCATCATTTACTGGTTGGTGTTATTTGTCTTCTTGGTAGGATCTGGAAACACCTAGAACAATAAGGTTGGCCTCTGAACATTCTATGAGGGATTTCCTTGACGAGGTTGGTTGAGTTGGGAAGGAGTGGCCAGCTTTGCTTGAGCTTGAATCCTAGACAGATGAAAGAAGAAAGCTAACTGAACAACAACATCCATCATTCTTTTCTTGCTGACTACACACTCGATATCAGCAGCTGCTTCAGGCTCTAGCCACGTGCCATGATGAGCTGTCCTCTCAAAGGTGTGCCAAAACATCCTTCCTTAGGTTGTTTTTTATAAGTGTGTTTTAATGCAGAAACAGAAAAAATAATAATAGGCCACTGATGTGAGGCACAAAATAGATCTACATCATTAACCACGAAAACGACTTACTTCATGCCATTGTGCAAGAGTCTTCTTTCTTAGTTTTCCTATCTAAATTGACTTTAGAACACATATTTTCTTGGCTGGATAGGTTTCCAAATAACATCTTGTACTCAAGTAGCTATGTACTGATGAGCCCTTTGAGCTTTATTAATTATTAATGATTTAAATGCAGGCAATGAGAGTCTGAGGTCCATTGTGAGTGATGCTCCGTGGTTACAGTCATTAAAACCCGGTGCTCTCAAGAATGACCTTTCTGAGGCTAGTACAGTGAATGGAGAGGAAGAAAGCATACTTTAAAATTGCAAAGGCCTCTTCGATTTCCAATCTAATGAAAAATGGTGTATTTGTCTGTGAGCTCTCAGTGTTGTTGATTTCTTCAAACGTTTAAGCACAAAATAGCAGTTTCCTTTGAGTGTTCTCTGAATATTGAATAAAGTGTGAAATCAAAAATATCTCACATGGAGATACTGGAGGAAACAAAGGATGAGGGTCAGATGCAGTAATTCTGAATGATAGACAGGAACCAAGCACCTGTGTGCTTTTATAGTCACTTTTGAATGTTTCATAGCCTAGCTTACCCTCCTGAAGAGATTGGTAGCATTGACAACGGAATGTACCGTGTTATATAACTTCCACATGTTCCAAACAATCTATTTGAATAGAGGAAATATTGGAAAATGGGACTCTATTTCTGAGCAGATTTAGCTCTGCCGAAATTACATCATGCAACCAATCCTTCAGAGTCATCATAGACATCTCTTTGGTAAAACTGAGTATCGCACAGAGAAGCGCACAAATAAAATCTACCCAGGAAACTAGAAACAGTTCATATTCTGGAACACTAGACATCAGATTTATTTTATTTAAGAGATATATAGATATAAAAATAAAAACACAAATTTTATTTTAAAAATCTCTCTCTCACTATAAAGCATCATGAAAGCCTACCTCTTGTAAATTCATGTATTCTTTAATGTAGGGGAACAGAAATATCAAATAAAATATCCTATGGTAAACTGTACAAAAGCAAAATGTTCACATTTAAACAGATAAACAAACCAAAAATGAAGTAGGTTAGAAATAAGAAAAGGGAAAATTTCAATTAATCATTACAAAGAAAAAATTATATTATTTTTCTAGTCAATCGTTAATTACCACTAATGTCCCACCATTGCCTTCTTACTCCCTGACATTAGAATATTCTCTTCCCCTCCTCTCTCTCTCTCTCTCTCTCTCTCTCTCTCTCTCTCTCTCTCTCTCTCTCTCTCTCTCTCTCCCCCTCCTCTCTCCCCATCATCGACAGCATCATTTATAAATGATAAAAGTTATGAAGGTAGCCATTATATGAAGCAGAGGGAGCCAAACTTTAAAAGGGTTGCTTCCCTTTTTTCTAGGTTGAACTGTTCATTATTCAATTAGTTGTACTTGTAAAATTGAGTAAGAAAATAATTTTACCTGGAATTAATTAATTTCATGTCCTTTAATTTGAATGTTCAAATTATCCAATTCAACAGCAGTTATACTGCACATGTGAAAAGGGAGCTTTAGAAAAGACATCTTTAAAAATGTACTTTGTAGTCTTGTCTGTTCATTTCTGATCTTTGAATGAGGGAAAAATGTTATTAATTGAACCAATTTTGTGACACAAAACAGCTTCTCTTATGCTTTCAATGACAAAGGAAAATTCACACTGCAGCATTTGTCAAAGCTGCAAAGCTTGTGCAGAATTATCCATTATACAAAGGATAGTCAGTTTTATTTTGTTTGTGGTGTGAGTAAACATTACATGATAGATACGTAATATAATTAATTCGATACTTGTTAGCCTACAATTTAAGCTTAAAATGTTTTCATCTGTCTTTCTTTACATGTCAGTTGTATTACCCATTTGCAAGATTCTCAGGTACATAGTGTTATCTTTAAGCATCCCAGCACCCAAATGGATGCGGGTTTGCCTGGATTGCATGTGCTAATTCCTTTTCTACCTCGTGATAATTGGGGCAGTATGGCTTAGTGCTGAAAGAATGGATTCCACAACCAATAGATGGCACTGTAAGTATTTCAAACATTCTCTTTATCTCTTCTGTTCCATTCAGTATGATTATTTCCAACACCAAATGATAATTTGTACAGTTAAGTAGAAAACAAAGGTGCATTTATAATGCCCACGTTGAAGAAATTCAAATGATTGGTTGCTGTACATGTTTTAAATGTTTTCAGCATTTTAATAATATGAAAGACCTTTCTTCTCTTATATGTCGAACCTCAATTCGTCATCGAGAGATGCATGCCCACCACTTGATAAGGTTTCTGGGACATCTGTAGACTCATTTGATGTGTAGTACCCTACACATCTGCAAAGATTTCAAGTTTGGTGTGTTTTGCCTGTTAGTATGATCTTGGTGGGAGGAGAATTGAGAGAAACGTTAATGAAGACTTTGCTTTACTGGCCCTTACCTGGGTTTTTTAAAACCCAACTTATCAAGTGATCTTTTTATTCTCCATAAGGAACAACATCTTAAAAATGTTCAATGAATCGTACATATTACAAGAAAAAATGCGTGATAGCCTGTCAACAACAGACTACAGCAAATGAAGTAATCTGCATATAGTGAAGGATTAATCTTCCCTGAGTTTAGTAATTATTTACTTGTTTATTTTTATGTGTAGGTGTGTTCCCTCACATAGATGTCCGTGCATTACATGAATATATTTTCAATACTATGCACACATCAATAAACCAGAAGAGAGGGTCCTGTGATCCTTGAGTACAGCAGCTTGTGAGTTGCCATGTGGCTGCTGGGAATGGAACTTGGGTCTTGAGTGAGAGCAGCAAGCGCTCTTAACCTGTGTACCTTCTCTCCAGCCCTTCTCTTTAGATTCCACTAACTGTAGATATGATTCTGTAGACTTGTTTATTTATTTATTTTTCCCTTTTGTAAAAGATGTAGACTGAATTTAATAGGAATGCTCCATATATAGGCAGCCAAGCTAGTACCAAATCAGTATTGTTAAGTACAATAGTCAATATTTGCCTATGTTTTTTGTAAATAATGTGTAATTATTTTCCAGTTATATCAAGTGTTCCATGACTCCAAGTCGTATTTTCAGAAAGCTGTTCTTAGCATGATGCAGCACCGAACACTTTAGCAATTCAAACTAAGGGTTCCATGTCACCACTTTTACAAAGCCCCACCTTAATGCGCTGCTTTCATCTAACAAGTCTAAATCTTTGTTTCACGAATACTCCACACCAAGTAGGCCTCAGCTAGTGAAGGACCACATATCAATCTATTTGCTTTGACATAAAAACTAAAGTATTTAAGTTATAAGTATCTTGATGTTTTATTTTTTAAAAAATCACATTGGGATAGATGTGCTCACACACACACATATATATACATATATAAATTTATATTCATGCATATTTCATGATTGTCCTTCTCATGTACATGCATATGAAATGAGACAATGTAGGCACAGGATGGATCTCAGCACCTGCTTGTATTTTTAAGTACCTATTTATAACTTGCTTAAAAAAAACATGAGATCATGTTTGAAGATCAATTATATACTCTCAAATGATAATACTATACACTCCCATCTATTTCTGTTACTGAAGCCATTCTTTAATGTGTGGATTCAAGGAACTCTTTGTGCTCTCTGCTCCTCATTAAGAACATCCAGAACTCTAGCAGCTACCGTGTAAGTGTGATCACTTTCCTTTATCTTCCTGAAGCCAATATCCATATACACAGGAGTGGGATGATCTCTGAGATTCATCTCAATAAGAGTGGACTCTGCTTTCATGAGCTCTGTAGCACCTGAAATCAAACTAATGTAATCTATTAATGTGTCTAAGGATGTTTGAGACTACTCTTTAATGAATGCACATGGAAGAATTGCCCACAAGTCATACTCAGATCCTTCTAGAATTTCATAAGAGAAACTCCATATAGAATAGAGCACAGTGTGACATGCACATACTTTTACAAGCTGTGACTTTGATGCATGGAGTCTCCAGAACTGACAGCATTCACCTGACATCTGCATCATAGTTTCAACGATATTTTCTTCTTCCTCCAATCACTAGATACTTTTTTGAGGCAAAGGTTAAAAAAAATACAACTAGCCTACTTTGCGTTTTAGAATAAAAAAATTACAGCCTAGACTGAAATGTTCTGTGTTGTATGAACAATGTTACGTTTGTTAAGCTTAATTTATAAAAAGTATTCCTTTCTAAGAGGAAGTAAGAAAGTTGATTAGGAATGTTCAATTCAGTCAGCAAAAAAATAAATACCATCATAGCACTGAGACTCTTTTCTATATTGTAAGAAGTAGATACATCAGAGATGGTTTGCTGTCAATGTTATTTTGTTCTTTCTTGGTTTGATACAGTCTTCCAGGTGTGAGATCCACAATCAGGAGAGAAACAAATTATATGTACTGATCTAGAGTAAGTTACCAACTCTTCAAACACTCAGCCATGTCACTAATGAAACAACTTTTATCTACCACATAGAAGAATGCTGAGAACTATTTTTAAAAGTTGCTTCGCCTAAAAGAATGCATTGACAACTATTTAGCAGTATCTCAATATATTAAACATAGAGTTATCTGAGACCCCCAAATTGCACTTTTGGGTATTTATTAAAAGTAATTTAAAAACAGATGTTCAACTAAAAACCTATATGTGGGCATGCATAGTTGTACTATTAAAAATTAGGGAAATGATGAGCGCCAAGGGGAAATAAAATGCAGCATATATGTGCAATGGAAAATTATCCCCAAAAGATGAAATCGTGATACCTGCTCTCATGTGGGTGATCTAGAAAGCAGGCAATGCGAATGAAACCATATAGAATATCTACATATTATATATACCACAGGAAAAATCAGTATTATGAAAGTTATGAAGAATGAAAGCAAGTTAGTAGTTGGCACAGGCTAGGAAATAAGAGAGGGGGTGACTGATAAATGGTTGTAAGGCTTCCACTTGTGGTCATGAGACCGTTTTAGAACTAGATGACAACACACATGGACATGATGCTTCTGAGAGTGGCCTGATGTTTTGACTTTCCCTGGTGGAGACTAGGTGAAACACATCTTGGGTGTTCATAGCTGGATAATCTGGGGGCTTGCCCCTATTAGTTTAGAAGATATCGATAGCAATGTCTTTTCTAAGTCATTTAACTTAAAGATATAAACATTTACCAATAAAAGTTTATAAATACTTCATTTTTCCTTCTGATTATGAGATAAATGTGTTTTTGTTTTAAGTTAAGGTTGCCATTGGTTATTGAAGTCACAATTTAGGCCAACAGAAATACTGGGTCAAAGATTGAAATGTATGTTTATATCAATCAAATATTCCTGAGCCCCCTGACCTACTTTAGCATACAAAAGTTCTCGTTTTCATAAAGGAAGTCTTTTCATACAACATTACCAATAATGACTTCAAGTTAAAAGTACCTGCTAAGTTCTACATGCAGTAGCTCATGCCTCTGTAATCCCAGCACCTTCTATGGCAGTTGGTCCTAACCTTTCTAACTGAGACCCTTTGATACAGCTCCTCATGTATGGTGATCCCCAAACATAAAACTACTTTCATTGCTACTTCATAACTGTAATTTTTGTACTGCTATGAATCAAAATGTAAATATCTGTGTTTTCCAATAGTCTCCTGTGAAAAGCTTGTTTGATAACCCCAAAGGGTTGTGACCCACAGGTTGAGAACTACTGATCCATGCAAGGGTGCTTGGATGGCTGTCAGAAACAGGAGAATCCCTGAAGGCCCTGGGACAGCTAGCTTGTGCCAGGTGATTATCCCTGCATCCAGCTTCCTGAGGAAGACAGTGAAGGGGTGTGGAGTCAGAGAGAAAGGAAGCACAGGGGGATGGAGTCAGTCAACCAGAACAGAACCAGAGCTGCTTTACCCTTGGCAATTCTTCTGTCAATGACTGAGTGCCCAAATGATGATGTTTACTCTTTGGCAATTCTTCTAAGAAAAAGGGCTTTGTAACCGGGAGCTTTTTTCTCTCTGGTTCAAGGGCCCCTCACTGGCCAGGCCAGGCAAGTGGCTTGGAGTTCGTTAACTCTTCGTGAGCTAAAGAAAAAAGAAAAGGGAGACAGTGAGAATTCAAGCACACATATAGACACATGCAGGCATAGAAGCTTTGGTCAGGTCCAACCACCCATCTCAACAATTCCACAAGTGTTTATAT
>JADRCD010227870.1:0-14170 GCA_019843815.1 Montemys delectorum
ACGTAGGGATGAATGTCAGGAGCCTCAGGTTTCCCTAAATATAGGTCCCTGCCGCGGGATTCGTGGTGAGGAAAGGGCAGGGGTTACCGAGAAGGTCCGGGACACTGGTGCGGGGGTGTGTAGGGAAGGGGTGGAGGGTAAGAGCTGCCTTATAACCCAGCCCTGTACTGCGGGGCTCACTCGCAGCTGACCAGGCTCTGCGGCTTCTTCCACTGCGCCACAGGTGGGCCGCTATCCGGATTGCAGGATGGGAATGGGGGTTGTGGATTGGGGCCTGAGGGAACTGAGTGCTCTGAGAGTAACAGGGGTGACTGAGAGCTCCGAGACGAACTTTTTATTTTGGAGAAGGAAATCAGGTTCGGGAAAGACCGGTCTGGCTTGGGCCAGTCCTTGTCGGTCATTTCCTCAAACTGGGTGTGTTTAGCTCGCGGGTGGTGACTCCCGCCAATCTGCTAAGCAAGGCCAGGCCAGGCTACGCCACTCTGTTGCGATGTGGCCGGCACACTAGTTCGGGAAGGCTTTGCCTGCGTACCATGTCAGCTGCGCTGCCCTCTCTGTCTCCCTGTGCGTACTCTGGCCAGGGAGAGATCGAACGCGCCCTGCTTTTTAGCCAAGCGCCGAGCCAGGCAGGCAGGCAGGCAAGCTCGGAACCTCTGCGTTCTTTGCAGTGACGTCAGGCTGCAACGGCACAGGCCGGAAGCCAGGGGTCTAGAAGGAGAGGCCCGCCACCATCTCACTCTGACCCCCTCCCAACTCCTCGCCTACCCACATTCCGGCTGAGTCACGATGCTCGCGCGCGCGCCTGGCAGGGACTGGGTGGGGGGGTTTGGGGGGGAAGGGCCTGGTGACCGGCGGGATGTGGCTCGAGTCACGTCCTAGCGGGTCGGAGGAGGGCTCGAGTTCTAGCCGCTTGTCTCCTCCCCAGTGCCGCCTCCTATCGTAGCATCTTGGGGCGGTGCCGTGCACAGGGCCCGCCTGTAATTGGACGACTTGCGTCCCTGCAAGGAAAAAACCTGCAGTGGGCGGAGCGGCGCCTTTAAATGTCCGGAGCCCCGCCTCCCGTCCCCCCACCCCAGCTGAATAGGCTGCGTTCTCTTGGAACGCGCCGCAGAACGAGGTTCTGGTGACCCTAGCCGCGTTCTCTCCTTAGTCCTTTCGCCTAACCACCGGCGTACCCGGCAGACCCACCCCGTCCTGTGCCAGGTGAGCGCCATTTGACACGTGCTCGGGGAAGGGTCTATGGGGTTAGGATCTTGGGCCGGTGGCGGGCAGTGCAGAGCCGTCTTGCCCACGGCCCCTCTTCTCCCTTCTCTACCCCCACGCTTGTCCCCAGCCCGGATTCTCCGGCCTGAGCCCTGGCGGTTCGCTGCGCCACGCAGCAGCTCAGCACGCTGAGTCATGCCGGGGGAGGAAGCAAGATGAGGTGGAAAAACAGACCCCTCTTTATTTTTGGAAAAAGTCTCCTCTATGCAGAGCATCAGGGTCCCATTGCCTATTCAAGAGATCTCAAGCGATGGGGAGGGGGGGGGCGATCGGCTCTTATACCGTCTCAGGGTTTCTGCGATGGGGTGGAGGAATTTGGTTTCCTTTCGGGGGAGCCCCTGGAGAGAGGGCTAAACTCAGCTGCCGCTCTCTGTGGCCCATTAACACTTTACTATCTTATCTGTAACCTTGATTCTGGGCCTAGAACGTCTGTAGCGGTATGAACAGCACGAACAGCACGTGCCTCGTACATCCTTTCTCAGCCCGGATTCTTCTAACAGTATGGAGGCAAAAGTTTCCTTCTACCTAGGCTCCATAGCCCCTTTTCTGTGTTTCTAATGGCCCTGTGTTTTTCCTAATATCCTTTTCCTCGAGCTCCTCCCCTGCAACCATCTAGAAGAGAGAAGCCTGACCTTGGGGTGTCCTTGAAGCCTGGGCCGGCTCTGGGTGGATTAGAGGCGCCCCACCTCAGTCGGGAAATCTTGGTTCTCTCTTAGCTCTCCCCTTTGGGTTGCTATGTGGCTTTAAGCACAGATCATTTCTTTCTTGGGCTCTTTCAGATGAGGGTGTTAGGCTCTCTGCCCTATTCGTGATCCTTAAATTCTAAAATATTCCCGGTTCAATTTTGTTTCTAGGCAAGTTGACCCATGGCAACGCGCAGGCCAGATGGGTCCAGCTTCAACATGACCCGCCTGTCCCTGGCTCTGGCTTTTTCCTTTCCCCCAGTTGCCAGTGAGCAACCCCACTCTGAGCTGGGCAACACCCAGCAACAGACAGAGTTAGGAAAGGTACAGGAAGAGGCAGGTCTAGTATAGGGAAGTCGGGTGCAGGGGAGAGCTCTGGGACAGGAAGTATCCCAGTACCTCAGGGAGTGGGGCAGGGGAGGTGGGGGCTATTGCCCTGGCCTCCAGGGAAGCTTTGTCACCTGGGGAGACCATAGGATGACCCAGCTAAACACTTGTCTCTGTCTCCCTCACCCAGGAGAGTACTACCACCGGCACCATGCCCTACCCATACCCAGCACTGACCCCGGAGCAGAAGAAGGAGCTGGCTGACATCGCTCACCGAATTGTGGCTCCGGGCAAGGGCATCCTGGCTGCAGACGAGTCCACTGGTGCGGTACAGGCAGAAGAAAGGGGGAGGAGGGCCCAAGGTTGGAGGTACCAGGCTGATCCCCTTATCTTCCCACATGACCCTCCCTTCAGGAAGCATTGCCAAGCGCCTGCAGTCCATTGGCACCGAAAACACAGAGGAGAACAGGCGCTTCTACCGCCAGCTGCTGCTGACTGCTGACGACCGTGTGAATCCCTGCATTGGGGGGGTGATCCTCTTCCACGAGACACTGTACCAGAAGGCAGATGATGGACGTCCCTTCCCCCAAGTCATCAAGTCCAAGGGTGGCGTTGTGGGCATTAAGGTAAGAGGGGCAGGCTCTGGGGTGTACGATTAGAGAAGGGTCTGGAGAAAGGGATTAATAGGGAGGGGTGAAGATTGGGTTAGCGGGCCTAGAGACTTGGATATGGATGTAGTCAGCAGAATTTTTTGGGGGTGTTCAGGATGATATTAGGTCCTTGTGCATGTCAGGCAGGTACTCTGTTGCCAACTTAATGGTCTCCCAGTGATTCTGGGGTGATTTCATGTCAATGGATGAAAAACTAAAAGTGAAGTAGCGAACTGGTTTTCTCAGTGGGAGATAGCACCAGGTCTCTCTAGTCCAGTTAACATTCCTCTAAAATAATACACATACCTTTCCTCGTAAAAATATTTGCAGACCATGAGAGGCTGCAGTGAGGAATGAAGTTGGGACTGGGTAGAGGAAAAAGGGGCATAGGTCTGACTGCTATTCTCCTTCCTCCCTGGCAGGTAGATAAGGGTGTGGTGCCCCTGGCAGGAACCAATGGCGAGACTACTACTCAAGGTAAGAATGATCTGCCTCCTTCCCTCACCAGAGTCCCAGAGTGAATGTGATCACAAACCTTCACTTTATCCCTCCTCTTCAGGGCTGGACGGGCTGTCTGAACGCTGTGCCCAGTATAAGAAGGACGGAGCCGACTTCGCCAAGTGGCGCTGTGTGCTAAAGATTGGGGAACATACTCCCTCCCCCCTTGCCATCATGGAAAATGCCAATGTTCTGGCCCGTTATGCCAGCATCTGCCAGCAGGTGGGACTGGACTACAGGCCCACAGTTGGCCACTTCCTAACACATTTGGTGCAGTGTGGGCTAGCTTTCTGTCCATCTGCCAAGATATCTACCTCCCCCAGAGCAACTGTTCTCAATACCCACTATGCATCAGTGGAGGCCTCTTGAGTGGAGCCACTCTGCAATGCAGAGGTGGCAATAGGTGTATGGGCAATTGATAGGCCTGCTTGTCCCGTAACCTGCTGAGGCCTTTGAAGTTAAGTCCCAGCTGAGTTCATGACTAATGGTGGGAGAGCTAGCTGTAGGTGAGGTTCCTGGTCAGGAGGCCTCACTGCTCTGCCCCTCCCACAGAATGGCATTGTACCCATTGTGGAGCCTGAAATTCTCCCCGATGGAGACCATGACTTGAAGCGCTGTCAGTATGTAACTGAGAAGGTAGGTTACCCATCTACCTGGTCAGGGTAATGTGGCGGCTGGGCCCCACTGAGGCAATCCCAGTTTTCCACCTTATCTTGCTGTGTTTCAGGTACTGGCTGCTGTCTACAAGGCTCTGAGTGACCACCATGTCTATCTGGAAGGCACATTGCTGAAGCCCAACATGGTCACCCCTGGCCATGCTTGCACCCAGAAATTTTCCAATGAGGAGATTGCCATGGCAACAGTCACAGCACTTCGTCGCACAGTGCCCCCTGCTGTCCCTGGTGAGGCCCACTCCCTCATGTTGGCCTGGTGAAGTAGATGCACCATCACATTTGACTTTGTTCAGGGAAACTTCCGTGAGGCTTCTCCCTGCCCTGCATCTCTCATGAAAGCCCCCTTTTCGTCTGTGCTTGTTCTCCAGGAGTCACTTTCCTGTCTGGAGGGCAGAGTGAAGAAGAGGCATCCATCAACCTCAACGCTATCAACAAGTGTCCCCTGCTGAAGCCATGGGCCCTGACTTTCTCCTATGGCCGAGCTCTGCAGGCCTCTGCTCTAAAGGCCTGGGGTGGGAAGAAGGAGAACCTGAAGGCAGCCCAGGAGGAGTACATCAAGCGAGCCCTGGTAAGGCAGGCATGGAAATGTGAACAGGTGCCTGGGCAGGCGGTGGGGCACTCAGAAGAGAATTCTCTGATTCCTCTTCCCTTTTAGGCCAACAGCCTCGCTTGTCAAGGAAAGTATACCCCAAGTGGCCAGTCTGGAGCTGCAGCCAGTGAATCTCTGTTCATCTCTAACCATGCCTACTAACCAGAGCTGATCTAAGGCTGCTCCGTCAACACTCCAGGCCCCTGCCTACCCACTTGCTATTGAAGAGGGGTCTTCAGGCTCTTTCCCATCACTCTTGCTGCCCTCCTGTCTGCGGTGTTGTCTGTGAATGCTAAATCTGCCATCCCTTCCAGTCCACTGCCAATAAACAACTATTTAAGGGGGAGTCTGTTGTTCATGACTTGTAGGGTTTAGGGGAGGGCCTGAGGAAAAAGCCTTACTTTGGGTTCCTTCTTAAGCAGTAAAAGGATGAAGGTTTTTTGGTCTCTTTTTTTTTTTTAACCTGAGCTTTGAGAAAGGCATAGTATTGTGGGATGTTCTTCTGCCCACATCTAATTGAAGGTAGCTTTTAACACCTAATATTCTGCCTCTACCTCCTGAGTGCTGGAATTATAGGCATAGGGTACTGTGCTGAGATCCAACCTAGGGTTTTGTGAATGAATACTAGGCAAGGATTGTAGCAGGAAATAAAGCTAACACATTTATGCTTTTTTGGGAATATGGGAACCTTTTTGGAAAATCAGAATCCTCTCCTTCATTGACATAGGTGTATACACACAGCTCAAGTGCAGGACTCTTGGGCTCCACGTTGAGAATGGAGCCTCGGAGCTGCAGATGTTCCCTGATGCTAGAATAGAATTGTATTCTTGCCACATTATATAGAGTGTAATTATACCTTTGAAAAATGTCCTGCATAAATGTATGTATATAGTGTGTCTCTTTGCCTAAATGAATGAATGTATACAGTATGTCTGATGCCCTTGGAGGCCAAAAGGAGTATATCAAATGCTCACTTTTGCAAGGTTAAGAAACCCTAAGGAGTGAGGGCTAGGGACTATAACTCAGTCGCAGTATCCTTGCATGCATGGTTTCCTCATGGTTGTGAGCCACCATGTGGGTTCTCTGGAAGAACAGCAAGCACTCTAGAGTTCTCTCTCCAGCCCCACCATTCCTCTAGTATATCATAATATAGTGCTGGAGATTCTAGGTGTAAATATGGACTTGTTTGGTCTTAGCCATTTCCTGGTTCCTGCCTTCTCTCCGTCCTTCCTGTTCTGTTGTTTTCCTTCCCAAACATCTTTTTTCTTTTACACTTTGCTTTCAGTGATGACCTGCGTAGAATTGACTTACTAAGAGTATCAAAGCATAGTTTCCACTGTCCTAATATTTTCGTGTATTGCCAAATCAAAGCTAAATCCAGGATGGGGATGCAGCTCAGTGGCTGAGTACTTCATAAGGCTCTATCTGGTTTCTTCTCCATCGCTGCAAGGAAAAATTCAATCCCTAGGGTTTCCCCAAACTTTAGCCTCACACCTTAACGGCTTATCACTTTTGTAGCCTTGCTGTCTGGAACTCTGTAGACCACACTGGCCTTGAACTCTGAAGATCCGCCTTCCTCTGCTTTCCTAGTACTGGGTTGAAAGGCATGTGTCATTACTCCCTAGCTCCAATGAGACAATCTTTTTATTTTATATACATTGGAATTTGAACTGAATGTATGTGTGTGTGTGTTGGATCCACTGGAACAGGAGTTACAGTTGTGAGCAGCCATGTGGGTGCTGGGAATTGAACCTGGGTGGCTAACTGGCTGGAAGAGCAGTCAGTTTTAACCACTGAGCCATCTTTCCCATCCCTATAAGACAATCTTAAGGTACATAAAAGTTGTTCAAAATTGAGAGGGACAATAGACTACTGAAAAAGTATGGTGTGCAAAAGGCAAAGAGAGAGGAAGCAGAGTGCATGCACTGTGTTTTTGGAGAGCACTGGGTCTTGGTTTTTGTGTTGCTTTTGAGTTTCAGCAACAGTAAACGAAAGGTGAAAGCCAGATTTGAAAACCACTTTTTCTGGATTCATATTTGAGCCTTGATTGAAACTTCAGACTTAGCGCTCAACTGTGAGCAAGCTAGCCTCCGAACCCATTGCCACCTTCAAGGAATACTTCAGGCAATAGGAAGTAATGTTGGGTGTGGTTGCTTAACATCTGGGCTGAGATTTGCTGTGAAATCTGAGCTATTCTGAGCAACAGTGAAACCCTGTCATGAAAAAAAGTCAACTATTTTTGAATTAAAGGAGTTGTAGAAACAAGCTTGGTGTCCAGATTGTAGGCACGTAATTTTTTTTTAAATTAGATTTAAGCCTCTGTGTTTTCTCTCATCACCATATGGATCCTGGGGATCCAAATCAGGTCAGTTGGCATGGTGACAAGTTCTTTCATCAGATATGCCATTTTTCTGAGTTCTGTGGGGTTTTTTTTGTTTTGTTTTGTTTTGTTTTTCCTGAGTGTTTGCTCTGTAGCTTTGACAGCCTAGAGTCCACGGTCCAGCCTTAGCCTCCTGAGTTCTGGGATTACAAATAGGTGTACCATCATGTCTGGCCTAGGTTCGGAGCTCCTCCATGGCAAGGTTTCTCTGGGACCTTGGCAATTAATGTGGACTAGGATAGGCCCATTCACTGAAGAACTATATATGCATATCTAGCCTTATTCTAAACACTGGAGAGGCAATGATGGACAAGCCAGTTTTATCCGTGAGATCTGTAATAGAAGCAGACAGAAAGCAGCCAAGGGAAAAGTGTAATGTGAGATGAGAAGCCTACCACACAGCTCACGACACCAGGCCTACATAAAAAGTGAAGCACAGCCAGGCAGTGGTGGCGCACGCCTTTAATCCCAGCACTTGGGAGGCAGAGGCAGGTGGATTTCTGAGTTCCAGGCCAGCTTGGTCTACAGAGTGAGTTCCAGGACAGCCAGGGCTACACAGAGAAATCCTGTCTCCAAAAACCCAAAAAAAAAAAAGAAAAAAGTGAAGCACAGCTTTACTTGTCTCAAACCCACTTCTCCCGCCCACTTCCGGCTCCTGCGTTTCTCCTTCCCGGTGCCTCGAGAGAGGCGTGACTTGTTTATGTCACTTCCGGCGCGCGAGAGAACTGGTTTCCCTTTGCTTCCGCGGCGAGGCCGGAAGTAGAAGCGGCGGTGGCGGAGGCCCAAAGCGGAGAGAAAGTGGGGAGTCGGAGAGACTCAGCCGGAGTCTCAGCGGCGGTAATTGTCCGAGGCCCCTCTAGGCCACCGTCCTTAGCGCGGGCCCGCGGGGTTCGACGGGAGTTGGCGGGGTGCGGCCAGGGCAGCAGGACGCGGAGGGTCCTGGGCCGCCGTGAGGGGAGGGGGGGGCGGTCCCAGAATCGAGTCCCCCCTCCCGCACGGACCCTCTGATTGGCGGGCTCGTCTTCGCTTTTCCCAGGAGACCCCTGTGCGGTCCGGAGGGGGCGGCGGCCCCGACTCTGACCCGCGCCGGGGGGTGGGCCATGGCGGAAATCAGCGACCTGGACCGGCAGATCGAGCAGCTGCGGCGCTGCGAGCTTATCAAAGAGAGCGAAGTCAAGGCCCTGTGCGCTAAGGCCAGGTGAGCCCGCAGGAGAGAGGCTAACCGGTCGCCCAGGGATTTCGGCTGGGCAAACTCAGCTAAGAATTTAGGGCTTGCCTAATCCCGGAAACGTCCCCAGAGAGATGTCCCGAGAGCCACTTCCCACCAGGAACCACGGGGTCGGTTGTGTATGTTTCTAGTGGAGTAAGAGCGAGTGGGAGGAAGTTCTAGGGAACTCAGGGAAAACGGCTTGCCCTGCTGGGGGCGAAAGAGAAAGTTTCTTGGAGGGCTGAGTTCTGGGACAGATCTTAAAGAATGAGGAGCTGGTTCAAGGCAAGAAAACAAAACGTGATTTGCGAAAGTCTCTTAATCCTATCAATCCTTAGAAAGTCATTTTGTGTCTAGTTTAACAAACAAGGACTCCAGTTATTCAAAGTTACCAGCAAGGAAGGAATGTAATCTGATGCCAGTTTTGTGAATACGGATCCTTTTAGTTATGATTCTGGAAGATGGAGTCGAACCACTTTCGTGTTCAGTTAGGATCCTGAGAAAAACAATAAGCTAGAATAGAATGTGAGTTTCAGACCAGCTTGGTTTACTGAATTGAGGCCTTTTCAAAAAAGGAAGATTTAAAATACACACACACACACAGCCTTAACACACTTCTTTTGATTATTTGTTTGTTTGTTTGTTTGTTTTTGTTTTTCGAGACAAGGTTTCTCTGTATAGCCCTGGATGTCCTGGAACTCACTCTGTAGACCAGAGTGCTTGGCTCAATACACTTCTAATCCAAGCCCTTAGGAGGTGAAAGAGAGGAGAGTGAGGGGTTTAGTGTCATCCTCAGCTAGGTCAAGGCTACCGCATGAGACTCTGGCCCAGGAAATGTAGGCAAAAAAAGAGCTAAGCATGATGTGGATATGGAGAGAGGCAGAGTTCTCTGGCAAGTAAAAGGAAGTTGTAAGTCAAGATCCTGGTTTGGGGTGCAATGACTGGATTTGAGTCTGAGCTCTGACACTTTGGTGGTGATTTTGAAGTGTCTAGGAGTCAGTAAAATGGAAGAAGTTGTATTGAGTAAAACGGTTGTGACTATTCAGTGAATCTGAGGGGGAAGTGAACTTAGCACGATGTTGTAAGTCATGAGATGATGTTTCTATGGTGAGAAGGGTGATAATGGTGTATTCAAAGGTTGAAGCTAGCTGAAGCCTTGGGGAAGGGGTTTGTTTGGTTTGGGTTTTAGTTTTTTCTGAGATAGGGTTTCTCTTTGTAGCCCCGCTTTGTCCTGAAACTCACTCTGTAGACCAGGCTGGCCTTGAACTGAAGAAATTACCCCTGCCTCTGCCTCCCAAGTGCTGGGATTAAAAACGTGAGCGCCCACCCTCGGTGACCAAGGTCCTTCTAAGAAAAGGAAGACCTTGAAAGATAAGCACTTGACCTGCAGACAGCATGGTGAGAAGGAATATTCAAATAGGGTGGAGTCAATATGTAGACCACCCTTGAGGCTGGTGACTTGCCTTCTGGAAACTGTTCCAGGGTAGCTTCCACTCTGTATAACAGACAGTAGCCTGGTCCTTACCCTTCTGAACCAGTCCCATGAGGCCAGGAGAGCCTGTGTGTGCCTGCCTGACCTCCCATGTAGAGCCCCAGCTGGCCTTGAACTCTAGAGAGATCCATCTGTCTCTGTTTCTCAAGTGATGGTTTCTTTTTACAGAGTAGGAAGCCATAACTTCTAGATACCAGTGACTTGATGCAGGTCACCCATTGAGGACGTGACAGCTGGTGTCCTAGTTTGCTTTCTCTTGCTACACCATGCCATCCCTAGGCCTGTTTGGTGTGAGGCCTTTGTTTTGGTGACAGGATCTCACTGTCTCTTAGGCTGATCTGGAACATGGAACCCTTTGCCCCTCTCACTATACCATCTTGCCTTCCTATAAACAGGAACTCTCATATCTTAGGTTAGCCTTGAACTTGCATTGCCAAGCATAACCTTCATCTTTCTGCCTTACCTACCAAGTGCTGACATTCCATGTATGTGTTCCTGGTACTGATTTGAGGTCTGTGAAAGAAGCTGATATTGCTCCTCTGGAAATTGGATTCCCAGGTTCAGCAAGTTTCTAGCTTGATCTGCTGCCATTCTAGAAGAGGGTCTTTGGGGAAATCATCATAGGAGTAGGGTTAGAAAACACAGTCCTGGCGGGCGGTGGTGGCGCATGCCTTTAATCCCAGCACTTGGGAGGCAGAGGCAGGCAGATTTTTGAGTTCAAGGCCAACCTGGTCTACAGAGTGAGTTCCAGGACAGCCAGGGCTACACAGAGAAAACCCTGTCTGGGAAAAACAAAACAAAACACAAAGTAGCAAAACAGCTACACCAGAGCCCATTCCTCAGCTGTAAATTCCTGTTACAGTGCCACAGTCCTTTAATCCCAGGACACATGAAGCAGACAGACAGGCAGATTTCTTGAGCTTGAGACTAGCCTGGTTTGCACAATCAAGTTACACATCCAGGCTAGCCAAGGATACATAATGAGGCTCCCGTCTCCAAAACAAATACAGTTTAATGCTGCTGGAAGGAACAGCACAACCCTTCGAAGGTGCATCTGGTATCGTTATGCCCTAGGCCTTGCCCTTATGGTATAGGAAAAGAGAGTGAGGTCAGAGCTCAGTGTTCCGAGGGAAAGGGACCTCCCTTTCAGGAATATACGCTGTGCTCATGCAAAGGAGCTACAGGGAGTGTCTAGGCTGAGAATGGCCCAGTGTGCTTGGAGGTGCTTAATTGGGGGAAGGAGGGTGAGGACTTGGAGTCTGTTCAGTTGGCAACAAGGAGCTGTGAGCAGGTGTGTTGTGGTAGAGGTTAGTGCTTTTTGACCAAAATCATGGGGACAGTGCATACTTCCTTCTGTCCCATGGAGGTTCAAGGACTACCTCATGTCCTCCCTCCCTCTAAAAAAGGTCAGGAATTGGGCTGGGCTGGCCTGGCTGTGGTGACCCTGGTCTTCTCCTGTCTCCAGAGAGATCTTGGTAGAAGAGAGCAACGTGCAAAGGGTGGACTCGCCAGTCACAGTGAGTACTCTGTGTCCTTTGGAGCCTGACTTAGGTCCTGAGTTTATGAGAGGCTAGAACCCCCCCCCCCCCCCAGTCTCTGCTGCTCCCCAGTCTTCAGGTGAGCCTCGATACAAGAATTAGATGGTGAGCAAATTCTGCTGTACATATGGGCAAACAGAGATGAAACCAGTCTTGTGAAGCTCTGAGTCTCCTAGGAAACACATCTCTTGCACCAGAACAGGGTGGGGTGATAGATGACACCAGAACAGGCTCACTTGGGGCTAGAGGGTGGAATTTTAGTCCTGAGATGGAGTGATACAGCCTTGGCTGGCATAGAAAGTAACAGGTCTCTAGGAACAAAAGGATTTGTGTCTTTGTCCACTCTGACAACCCACATTTGTCTTTTCCAGGTATGCGGTGACATCCATGGACAATTCTATGATCTCAAGGAGCTCTTCAGAGTGAGTTAGGGAACACTGGGGCTGTAAACTGGGAGTGACTGGAATATATGACCATTGAGAGGCCTTCCTTAGGCTGCGTGGGCTTTGGGTGACAGAAGAGGCTCAGCTCTTTGGCCTTGCAGTGGGAGGAGATAATTTGGGGCCAAGCAGAGCCATATCCCTCCTCCCAGGTAGGTGGCGATGTCCCTGAGACCAACTACCTCTTCATGGGAGACTTTGTGGACCGTGGTTTCTACAGTGTTGAAACCTTCCTCCTCCTGCTGGCTCTTAAGGTGAGGACCCTTGGCCCCTGGAGCCTGAACCTTGGCCACTACTCGCTGCCCTCATCACCTTTCCTGTCACCTACCTTGGAACTTTGCTGTGGCTGTGGACTGTGTGCTTAGCGGGGCTGGTCATGACTGCTGCCATGAGTGGGGCCATCTCCGAGCCCTTGAGGAAGAGGCTGGTGATGTGAGTTCTGGGAAGTAGACAGGCTGTGTTCAGGAAGTAGCAGAAATTGAGTAAACTGGGAGAATTCATTGGTGAGGGGCTACAGTGGGGTGGGGATAGGGTGCAAAGATTGGAGCCTGAGTCTGGCAGGTGAGGGGAATCAGTCTTGTAGTGCGTCTCTAGAAAAAGCCCCCAGGAGCCTGTGAGTCAGGAACGTCATGATTATGTAAGAGGCAGCAGGAATCTGGGCTACACAGATGATGGTGAGGGCTGAGTGAGGCTGGTAGACACTTGGGAGGGGTTAAGTGGGAAACAGACTAGAACCAGCCCTGGCTTGATGCTCTCCCTAGGTTCGATATCCTGACCGAATCACTTTGATCCGGGGCAATCATGAGAGTCGCCAGATTACCCAGGTCTATGGGTTCTATGATGAGTGCTTACGGAAATATGGTTCGGTGACTGTATGGCGCTACTGTACTGAGATCTTTGACTACCTCAGCTTGTCTGCCATCATTGATGGCAAGGTAGGTTGACTCTGGATCCCCTCCGGTGGGGCAGTGGTGGGTCTCTGGGCTTCCACTGATATTTCCACTGATCTACTTTCCCTTGTAGATCTTCTGTGTGCATGGAGGTCTTTCCCCTTCCATCCAGACCTTGGACCAGATCCGGACGATTGACCGAAAACAAGAGGTACCCCATGATGGACCCATGTGTGACCTCCTGTGGTCTGACCCTGAAGGTGAGGGCAGTACCTGAGCTGGCTTTACCTTTAGCTTATGGAGACTGGATTTAAGCAAGTATATGAAGGAAGAAGAGTCAGGCCAGAATAGTTTGGGGAGAGGAAGGCAAGGTTGATCCACACTGGCTTTTGCCTTCCTCCTGCCTGACTGGATGTTCCACGGGGAGCAAAAACCATAGATGATGGTATGCTGAGGCCTACAGTAGGTTCACTCATGAGTTTTCATGGCTCAGAGGATCTGTTCAGGGTGAATCATTGGCTCCCTGGGTGAAAAAAGGTCATAGACTTTGACAGTAGCTTCTTTGGAAGTGAGACCCTTCCCATAGAATGATGGCCCCTGAGGGTTCCTTTGTATGGTGTATTGTTCCCCTCTAGTTGGGACAGAATAGAGATTTAAAGCCAGGTTTTCTGAGTACCAGTCCTAAGCATACCCTCTGATCCCATCAGTGTTATTCCAGACTGCCACATGTGGTCAAAAATGACCTTAACTGCCAGGAAAGACCTTGACCATAGTGGCTCTCTGGGCATTTTTTCTCCTTAGAGCTTCTCTGTTGTAGCACTTAGACCCTGTCTCCCAGATCCCTAGAACAAACCTCTGCTTGATGAGGCAAGATGCACAGGCTTCTTCTAATTGGTGTAGTAGACAACCAGAGGAGCCCACACTCTGTCCTTGTCTTGTCTCAGACACAACAGGCTGGGGAGTGAGCCCCCGTGGGGCAGGCTACCTGTTTGGCAGTGACGTGGTCGCCCAGTTCAATGCAGCCAACGACATTGATATGATCTGCCGTGCCCACCAATTAGTGATGGAAGGTTACAAGTGGCACTTCAATGAGACTGTGCTTACTGTATGGTCAGCGCCTAATTACTGCTACCGGTGAGCTGACAGGGCGGGGAACTGGGTGAGGGTATAGGTATCTGGGCCAACTGTTGCTAACTGTACTTTTCTTCAATCCAGCTGTGGCAATGTGGCGGCCATCTTAGAACTGGATGAGCACCTCCAGAAAGATTTCATCATCTTCGAGGCCGCACCCCAAGAGACACGTGGCATCCCCTCCAAAAAGCCAGTGGCCGACTATTTCCTGTGACTCTTTGGCCCCAGCCCCTCTGGCCCTTGGACCACTGTGACTGCCCTCTGCCCAGTCGGAGGCTGGGTATGAGGGGCTGCCTGGCTTTGCTTGCCCCAGGGTGCGGACTTGCTCCGGAGAGGTTGGAGCCTTAGCTCCTGGCTTCCTCTCCTTTCTCCCACTTGATCCATGAAGTTTCCAGTCATTTTTTTTTT
>JADRCD010227870.1:14270-25475 GCA_019843815.1 Montemys delectorum
TTTTTTTTTTTTTTTTTTTTTTTTTTTTTTTTTTTTTTTTTGGTTTTGTTTTTAGATAAAACATTTTGAGAAAAAAAGAAAAAAAATTCTAATAAAAGAAGAAAAATCGTCTTAGGGGTTCTGTCAGGTTTTTTGATTGGGGTGGACATGGAGTCCTGCTCTACTTGTCCACTGGGCCCGGAGCCTTGAGGCTCCATCTGCTAATCTTTCCCAAATGCTTCCTTAGTGCTGTGTGAAATCCTAGACGGCCTTGATTCTTAAAGCAACCATTGTGAGGAAACGTATCCATCTTCTTGAAGGGGACATGCTCAGAGCAGGCTCTTTCCTACCCACAAGGGCAAGCACCTGGACCTTAAAGCTGTGGTTCCCCCAGCCCCACCCAGGGCCAACACCATTAGCTCAAGTTTCCTGGGCACTAATGTCTTTGGAGTTTTATTAACAAAAATACTCTAATCCTGAGAACAAATTGGTGTGGCTTACACTAGTGACGAGGCCCCCAGGAGGTGGGGGTACTAGGCTGGGCCCCATTTGGCCAGGCAGAGTCTCCCTCCATTCCTCCATTCGCACTGAGGTGAGAGCTGAGGGGAAGCTGGCCCCAGCTGGACTCAGAGCCGCCTTTGCCTGAGCTTTGAAGCCAGAGGGGGTGGAGTGAAATCAAGGTGTGAACTAAAGGGTAGAAGAGAGGCCCAAGCCAACCATTTGGTGGGGGGGGAGGGGGGTACCACTTCAATGCAGATGCTACCAGGCTGGGGGAAGGGAGCTGGAGGATTAAGGGATGATGGCATAGGCCTTGGCTTGGCTTACTACATCAATGGCTCAGTACATTGGCTTGGATCCCATGTCCAGATAACCTCCAGGTCCTGGGTATGGTAGAGGGAAGGGGCCCCCTTGAATGAAGTGTGGGGCAAAGGATGGTACAGATGGAGCTGTCTGATAGACAGAGCCCCCTGGTCCAGGCTGTAGGTCCAGGAATGCAGCTGAGTAGGGGGCTGGGCACCCAGGATCTGGAGCCTCAGGGAAGCTGGGGGTCCTAGTCAGGAGAGAGGTATAATAGAAGAGGGCCACCCCCCTCCTGGAGCATCCAGCCCTCTGCCCTTGTCCACCTTACCTGACTGGTAGGTGACTGGGGGCCCCATGAAAAGCTGCCGGGTGCAGGAGGTAGGCCTCAGCACTGGGGCCCCCACACGGAGGAGCTGAGGCAGAAGCATCTTCCCGGGGGGTTGGGGCCTGCTCTGGATCTGAGTCCCGAATGTCCCCACCCAGGGTGGAGTCACAGGGACCCCCTGGTGTATCTGAGGAGACCAAAAGCACAGGTGGGTTAGGGGAGGCTCCATGTCTCAGGTTTGGCCCCATGCCACCAGGACAGCACTCACCCCCACTCCCACAGGCCTCTGTGGCCACTGGCTCTGGGCCCCGAAGTTTCCTCTTCACACGGGCATCCCGCTCCCTGGGGAATGATGATGATGATGTGATGATGATGATGATGATGGCACTGATAGTACTTACCAGGTGCCAGGCATTCCACCCTCCCAGACACCCTGTGGGCAGATGCTATATTCTACCCATTTTACAGATAAGGAACTGAAGACCAGAGAAGCCACTAGAAAGCAGCCGAGCTGAGATTTCCTCTCAGACTTGGATCTTGGTTCTTTAGTGCTTTCTTTCCTCCTTGAGTATTTAGAATCTGAGAAAGCCCCTTCCCAGCAGCAAGATCCACTATATGCCCAACTTCCTAGCTGCTCCACAGCCTTTCTGCACCTGACGATCTATACTTCCAGGAAGGCCTCCCTGACCTGTGGCATCACACACCTCCCTCACTCACGGCGTGTCATAGCTCTCTCCATATTTGAGCTAGTGAACCAGTCACTGTCTTTTGGGTTAGACTAGCAGCTCTCCCAGGGCTAGGTCAGCTCTCAGGGGTTGTACTCAAACAGATGCCCAAGTCCTTCCTCGGTAAGCAGTGTCTAGCTTCCTGCCACTTCCACTTGCCCCTTCGGTCTTCAGCCGCTCTGTAGGACACTTGTGCCTCAGGGCCTTTTTTTGCACTTAAGTTTTTCCAGGCACCCACCTTCCCCTCCCCTTCCTAAAGGTCTTTGTCAGTTGTCCTCTGGTGCCTTTTCTCCACTATTTCTCTCCAGGCCTTGCCACCCCTTGGCATTCCTGTCTACATCTCTCATTTTTGTCTGCTCTGGCGACTATCAATTGTATGAGGACTGAGCAAGCTTACATATTTGTGGCATCAAGAGTGGATACATGTTTTTACTTACCATCATGTTCCTGGTACCCTGGCACAGTGCCTGGCACACAGTAATTAGTAAACATTCACTCAATGAATGATGCCCACCTCTTACAGTTTCTGCCATTTTCTCGGAAACCTTTGGCAAAGGGATTGGCTGCGATCTTCAGCTGTGTGATCTGAGGACACACATGCAAGTCAAAGCCCCTGTAGCCTCAGCTACAGGCACTGCCCCTCCCTCAAGCAAGGTCACTCACCCTAGGGTTCTGGTAGGCTGTTACAGAGATGAATGTGGTCTCAGGAAATCGGAAGGAGGCCACACCCCCCCAGTGTTGGCTGCAAAGTTGGGTGGCTCTCACCAGGTGGATGCGTGGCTGGTACTTGTGCATCGAGTGCAAGATCAGCTGGAAGGGAAGAAATGAGGTGACTCCCAGTCTTCTTCACCTTCCCCCCAGTACCACCCTAAAGCCCTATCATAGGGTTCTAGCCTGGGCCTCACGTGGCCATGGGGGTCCAGCGTGCTGTTGGTGAGCTTAACTCGATGGAAGGATACGGGCTGCCGCATCCAGTGGGCACCGGTGGCAGGAGAATCGGGGTGAATGTAGACACGATCGGGTAGGCGGGGCTCGGCCTTGCCACTGGGCTCCCAGTGCTGGCCCTGCCAGCGATATCGGGCCCCATCCACTGGAACGACATCCAGAAGGAACAAGTAGCGGGCCTCTGGGTCCAGGCCAGTGACTGATACTCGGCAAGCAGGAAACATGCGCCTGCACAGAGGAAGGGGAGGGAGGAGAGGCCTGGAGCTAGCTACCCCCCTACCAGAGGTGAGCCCAGCACCAGCAAAGGAACTAGCAATAGGCACCCTCAATTTGGGCACAGTAAAGCCAGAGAGGTGTAATTAGGTTCTCCAGCACAGAGTCCAAGAGCCATTTTACAGATGGGCAAAGGGGACAGACAGGTTAGGGGATCTGACAGGCCAGAGCAGGTTAATCTCCCCCCTTAACCCCTTCACTCTCTCCATTCTAGTTACAACATGGTACAATCCTGTCTCGGAACCCTGGCCACTCTATTTGCAGAGACAATGGGAACAATTTTCTTCCTTAGGAGTTACCTTAGGAGCCTCTTGCTCTCCACCTTGGTGCATCACTGACCCCTGTGGTTGCGAAGACTAACTTTCTTCAGAAATAATAGGTGCTGGACTCTGGGGACAGGATTTATCCTGAGGTTCAGGCCTTAGAGACCTTGCCAGAACTCACAGGTTTAACATTCACCTTCCTTCAGGCTGAGCTGGGACTGAGTGACACACTGACCCTGATCCCGGACAGATTCTCCCACACTGGTCACTGACTGGTCCTTGACCCTTCTCATAGGCTGCCTGTTTCTGAGTTAGGCCACATGCCAACCTACAACCCAGCCAAACTGACCTCTCTGACCCTTGATAGAATGGCTCCTAAACCCAGTCACAAACTCCCCAGACTGATCCTTGAACCTTGACACAATGTAACTCTTGTTCATCCAGGATCACAGATAGTGTCAGGCCATAGTTAAAAAGAGTCTGCTGTCTGGGTTGTACTAACCCCGGAGAGTATCTAAACCTAGCTCTGTCCCCGGGAATTCTACTTTTTCTAGAAGCTGACCTGGCCATCCCTCACCTGCCAGCCTTGGTGATGATCATCTCTGTCCCCACAGCGCTGAATTCCTTCCACAGTTCCTGGTTCTCCAAGCTCAAGCTGACCCCAGGAAGCGAGTGAAGGGCTTCTGGGGGTGGCGGTGCTGTCTCAGGGCCCAGAGCAGACGGGAGAAGGGGCAAAGGAGTGGGTGCCGCCAGAGTGTGGGGAGCTGCCTCAATCCCAGAGAGGAAGCAATCCAGTTTAGAAGTATCCAAATCTGGAGATGTGGGAAGAATGAGGATCCAGGGGAGGGCCACATATTCCCAGTTTCCTGCCCCTTACCCAGAGCCAATCCAACCGCTCACCAGGGTAGCGGTAGCCCTCTGTCAGGGCAGGTGGGAAGGTGGAGTCTGCCCCAGGCTGGGGGTGTCCCAGACGGTAGCCAGTCCCCAGGGAGGGGTACAATTCTCGTGGATGGTACATGTTGTAGTTTCTTCTGGCCTTGTGTCCCGTTGCTAGAATCCGGGGTCTAAGGGATGCCCCCTTTATAGCTCACAGCACAGCCCCTTCCAAACTAGAGATCACAGCCCCTCCCCTCCTTGGGGCCCTGGAGGTGGGTTGGAATGGAGACCCCTGGGGCCTCGAAGGGGTCCAAGAGGAGGCCGGATACCTGGGTACCCTCCCCTCTTCCTCGCGGCTTCACTAGTCCCGACCCCCTACCCCCTCATTACATAATTAACTCCTCGGCCTGATTGATCCCTAGGGCTAAGACAGGGACGCAGTTTGGCGCTTCCGGCCAGCTGGTCTCCTTTCCCACGGTGGGGGCAGACCGGCTAGGGGGCAGGGGTGGGATCTGGATCCTGGCACCGAGCCTAGGATCCCGGGTTAGACCCTAAAGGCCAGACTTTCTGGAAGGTGACCCCTCCCTTTTCTTCACTTGGAGGACTAGCCTTGCGAAGTGAACGCGAGGACAAGTGCAGGATTGGTGTCTGAGCTGATACGGCAGACACCGGGCATCTTCAAGAGACCGCAGCAGAGGACTAAAGCCTACAGTCCTCCCTGGTTTATATTCTGAAAAGCCTCCACCAAGTCTCAAAAGTTGAGGGGCGTGCACAGCTACAAGTCTATGGTATCTCGTGCAAGGCGCAAGGTCTCACGCCGAGAACACTTCAACTACACTTCCCAGTAGGCACCGCGCCAGTCGCACGCAAAGGCCACAGACTAGCTGTGTTGGGGTCCCTGGGAATTGTAGTTCAGACTGTGGCAGCAAAGCCAGAGACTTGGTGGTCTTCTCTGCAGCTTGCCCCCTAGGCACTAACACCAAAACAAACATAGGCAAGATGTCAGGAGCTAGACTAGTTTGGTCTGCTGTTCCTACTCCATTCCCCTTGCTGAGGCTCTGAATGGAGCCCATCTATAAGGAAGGAACTTCGATTCCAGGTCCCCTTTCTGTATTCCATGTATGCCAGGGGCTGTCTCCATTCCATTGTTTTATTATTTACAAACACACTACAGAACGAGAACAGACACGTTGCAGGTAAGAGGGATCCAGTGGGAGAGATTCACAGAAAGAAGGTGCACTGGGGCCAGGAGAGCAGCGCATAGGCCATATCTATGGGACAGGCAAGACAGGAAGGGGTTAAAAAATGAGATCCAAGCCAGCCAGATCGCAGGGAGGTGCAGGAGGCAGGGGGGGGTACAGTCCCCCTCTTTGTCTCCCCCCAAGGTCACAGTGCATGCAATAAAATATATGTACAGGAGCTGGATCCTTCCCATGTGGGGACCCTGAGGGTCCAGAGCTCCCTTCAGGAGGAGGAAACCAGTGGCTCCCCCTGGCGGCCAGGCCAGGCTGAAGCCACATGCGTCAGGAGCTAAGTCAGTCCCAGCCGTTGTCTTTGATCATGTGGTTGAGTTCAATGATGTACTTCCCCTCTTTGTATTTCTGGCTGCTCTCAAAGGCTTGCTCCTGAAAGGAGAGAAAGCTGCCAGTCACAGACAATACTTTTACCACTAGGCAATGGGGGTTGGAAATGAGTATGATTGGTCTTGTTTTATACCATGAAAAAACTGTGGCCCAGGGAAGCTCAGCTACCTGCCCAAACACAACTGGCAAGGCTGTTTCTCACTGGGAATAGAGAGAACTCTGAGTCATGGGTATTTCTGAAAATGAATGACAACTCCAACAGGGAGGATATGGAAGTACCTACAAGATTTCATAGTCCAGGGATTACAAACTGGTAGCCTAAGGGCCATTCAGCCCACGGGTAGTTTTGTTTAGATAGCAGAGAGCTTAATATAAACAACCTTAGGAGTTGGGGATGTTTAGCTTGTGGGAGGGCCTAGATTCAATACAAGCACCACCAATAAAACTTACAACTAAATGACAAATATACATACTCACTCTGTTTTGCCCCAGCCTGCTTTCTCTACCCTAAATCTATGCTACCCATTTATGAAACCACAGTATCTGCTTGGTCTTCTAAACACTTGAAAGATTTTTTTGTACTTTGAGACAGGGTGTACACAGATCACCTGCCTCTGCTTCCTCAGAGCTGAGATTAAAGGCATGCAGTACCACATACTGCTGACATTTGAGTTTTTAACCTCTGGTCTAGGCTATATTTTAGGAATTTCAGAGGGGCCAAGCAACCTATCCAAAGACACACAGCAAATTCGTGGCAGAGTCAGAAGTAAAGTAAGGTTAGGACTCTCTGACTCTGCCCGGGGCATCCAGCTCCTGGGGACATGCCCAGTCCCCAGTTCCCTATACAATCCCCAAATGTATAAGGAATAACTTTGCTACATGTAATCTGATCTTCTGTGCCACATGGTGGCTTTGTGCTCCCGTGCCAGGTAAGGAAATGAGACTTGAGGTTGTGAAATCAGATGCTAGACAGCATCTGAAGCTACAGGAGCTGTGCAGATCTGCGGACCTAATTTCCACATTGCTACAGAGTCTTAGTTATATGGCCTTGGGCAGATGTCCTAGCGTCTTCAGACCTCCTTGTCTTCTGTAACAGATTCTGCCACCAGAAGAGCTGTAAAGATCGAGAGACCGTATGCCGTGTGTTAACGCGCATGGCAGAGGAGCAATCGATAAACGGGGACTCTACATGCTACTCATCATCTAGGACAGGGTGCTAATCCTTTGAGGGACGGGGACGTCCTCAAAGCCCTGCAGAACGCAATGGACAGACACCGGTCGCTGGGGAAAGACAGTTTGTGCTGGCCCGCTGGCACTCTGAAAGGCAAAGGCATTGGCTTTCAAGGAAGAAGGGATGAGGTTAGGTCAAAGGCCAGCCTAGGGTCAGAGATCACAAACTCACATATTTCCAGCCCAGAGTGGTCTTGCAGTTCTCGCAGTGGATGTCAGCGACAGCATGAAGACCGGTCAGCAGCACCCTCTCTTCTGCTGGCCCGCAGCCCACATTCACCCTGTAGGGACAAAAGGTAGTCCCAGGGAGGGTCTTAACAGCCCAGAGCCCCCCACTAGCTAGTATGTTCAGTGTCTGGTCTTAACCTCTAAGAGGAGACTGATCATGGCTTCCTGTCTGAAACAAGGGACTCTGGGAATATTGGCATGATGCCAGGGGTCACAGGTCACAACAGAGGTCAGGAAAAGAAAGGAAGGAGGTGAATACTCACACAGAGTTGAAGAGGTAGGCACGCCCCTGACTGCCCTGGAAGGACTGGAGGGTAGTGGGGAGACGAGAGGAGGGGGTTAGGGCTATTGGTGGGGAGTTGCCAGGCAGCCCATTGCCATTCTGGACTAAAATGTGGCCTGCTTACCTTGGAGATGAGGTCGTCGTGGTTGGCCAGGTGAGCACGGCAGTGGGCACAGCTATACCTCCGGTGACAATCATCCAAGTAGGCCTGAAACGTCTTGGGCTTTGAAATTCGCACCATGGCGGGGGCCAAGGGCAGTGGCCCCACGCGGGGAGCGGCCCACGGGGAGCAGAGGGAGCCCAGTGCCTGCCAGGTAGGAGAGGTGGACTGTCAGGACCAAGGCCACACACATGTAGCCAAGCCCAGAACTATGGGGACTCTGTCACACTTGGCTGCTCTCTCCTTTCCCTAGAGCCAGCAGTCTCACCAGGGACCAGAGTCATCTCAGTTTTGACTCACTGAAGAGGCCTCAGGTTGCATCAGCAGGTAAACTGAGGCTGCTAGGAGGAGCTCTAGGTGAGTCACCCACCTGCTTCTGGCCTCACCCCTGCTGAGCTGGCATCTGAAACGTGAAGAAGGGGCTTCAGAGTGGATGGGCTGCCAGTTTTCAGTTTTGAGGGATCATAGGAGGGCGATAAGAAACTGACTGGTCCTTGGGACCCTATTTGGACTAGTGATAGGGCAAATGTGGGGTATGGAGTTCGCTAGGGGAAAAGGGTCTCACACCTGGAGGAGGAAGGAGGCCTCCCCAAAGAAAAAGGGTCCCCTAGGGAGAGGAGGGGTTTTTACCTGCAGGCGCTGAGCCTCATCTCCGCTGAGGGGAATCTTACCTGCATCGCCAAGCCTTACCTGAGACCCCGGGGTTCACCTGGGGCGAGGGGATAGGGGTGTGCGCGGGGGAAGGGGCAAGTCCTCGCTTGCGGGGCGGGGGCGCGGGGCGACGCGCAGAGACGTCGGTCCAGGCCTCACCTCGCCTGGGCGCGTGGAGGGCCCGGTCCGCGGGGTGGCCTGGCCTGGGAGTGGGGGGCGCTCCTGATGGGCGCCGTCCCCCCCGGCCCGGTTCGCAGCCGCCTCGACTTGTTTACACCGAGACCAGCTGCTGCCGCGGCTGCGGCGGGAGGGGGAGGGGGCCGGCCTCCTGTCCCGGCGGCCGCCGTGGCCAATCGGAGTGCCGCATGCAAATGAGGGGGCGCGTCATATGGCGGCCAGCGCAAGCTGGGCTGCCCTTCCCCCTGCTCCCGGCTCCAGCTAGCCAGCTCGCCCGGAAATGCGGCTGCGACTCGTAGCCTAACCCAGAGGCTAACCCGGGCCTGATTGCACCTCTAATGGGTGCTCTGCTATCTCTGGTGCTGGAAGAGACAAGGATCCTAACCTGGCATGGGGTTAATAGGAGGGTGCTGTCTGTATGCAAACCCCTGAGAAATAGTCGTAATTGTCTTCGTTTATCCACTGACCACTCTCTCACAATCATGTAGTTTCTCCATTTGACCAGGTTCCTGACGCTTGGAGAAGAGATCCTCTCCAGATATTATCCAGATGGTAAGAGTCAAAGCTGGAATTCTCACTTTTCCCAAGCACGTGGAACAGATTGTTAGAAGGGAAGAGCTAAAGGTATCCTTTTGCTATTAGACTCCCAGGAACCAAAGCTTTAAAAATCTCTACTGCTGATCATCATCTGCTCCAGGCATTCTCTGGTATGCCTGGCCTACAGGTTTCTGTAGGTCTGACCCCAATGAAAATGTCTGTTTAATAGTGTGTCTGGTATACTTAGACTTGTGTTCACTGCAGAGTCCCAGGAACCAGCAGGCTTGAAAAGTACTGCATTGGGAATATTCATTAAATGAATTAGGTCCCAACATTGTTGGAGATCAGAAAGTGGACGGCAGGTACAGTGGGGGAGGGAGCCTGTGAGCTCACCCATGCCTGCCTGCTGCAGTTCAGTGCATAAGGTGACCAACATCAGTAACATGAGGAAATTCAGTCCCTTGTATATGCCTGGGTCTCTTAATGGTTTTAGGAAAACCACTCATCTCTGGATCTCTAGAGTCTAGGGCCAGGACACTTGGGTTAGAGTGGAGGCCAAACTGGCACAGGGTGTGGTGCCACTCTGCTGGGTCTGGAATGTAGTGGAACAAGTGGACCAGCCTACTCAGGCCCCCAGGAGGGGTGTCAGTGGGCAGGGTCTCACTTTGTAGCCCTGGAATTATAACTCACAGAAATCCACCTGCCTCTGCCTTCCAAATGCTGAGGTTAAAGATGTTCATCTCTAGGCCCAACTCACCCCAGGCTTTCTTGATCTCCCCTAAGATGCTATGTACACTTGCTCACAGTGTACTCAGAGCCACATTCATGGTATACAAGCGTTCTACCACCAAGTTCCATCCCCAGCCGCTTACATGCCATCTTTATAGCCTTCAGGATTGCCCCTCCAGCCCCTTGCTCCAAGAACTATGTTACTGTCAAGAAAATATTTATTTCTCTTAAGAGAAAGACAGGACAGGGCCTCAGACTGAGGAGGCTGGGTCTCTTTGTTCCTGCTTGTCCAGGTAGTGTCTCAGGGCAGTGGGGTAATCCGTCATGACGCCATTGGCTCCCAAGCTGAAGGCCACTTCAAAATCTGATTCTTCATTAAGGCACCAAAATAGCACCTGGACAGGAGAAAAAAAGACCAGGTCAGTTTCCAAACGTCCACCCAAAGCTTCCTTTAAACATCCAGGAGGTGGCAGCCCTTCCTTCTGCACAGACTGCCCAGCAATGCTGTCCTGCATATCTTTTTAGAAACTTCCAAATTGTTTGTCTGTTTGTTTGTTTTTTTAAGATTTATTTATTTATGGGTATACTATAGCTGTACAGATGGTTGTGAGCCTTCATGTGGTTTCTGGGAATTGAATTTTAGGACCTTTACTCGCTCTGGTTTGCCCTGCTCGCTCTGGTCAACTCTGCTCTCTCAGTCCCTGCTCACTCCGGCCCAAAGATTTATTTATTATTATACTTAAGTACACTGTAGCTGTCTTCAGACGTGCCAGAGGAGGGCATCAGATCTCATTATAGGTGGTTGTGAGCCACCATGTGGTTGCTGGGATTTGAACTCAGGACCTTTGGAAGAGCAGTCAGTGCCCTTACCCGCTGAGCCACCTCACCAGCCACCCCCCCTTTTTTTTAAAAAAAAGATTTATTTATTATTATATCTAAGTACACTATCTTCAGACACGGCAGAAGAGGGCGTCAGATCTCATTACAGATGTTTGTGAGCCACCATGTGGTTGCTGGGATTTGAACTCAGGACCTTCGGAAGAACAGTCAGTGCTCTTATCTGCTGAGCCATCTCTCCAGCCCCCTAATAGGTTATTAAACACAGCTAGTGTCAAAACCTAAATATATGATCTTAGAGCCAAGTGTGGTCATGCATGTTTGTAACTCTGCACTTGGGAGGCCATCTGGGCTACACAGAGTAGAGGCCAGCCAGGGTTATAGAGCAAGACTGCCTCAATGTAATTATATGAACTTGCAATTGAACAGTCTCAAAACTCAGGATGCAGAGGTGGGTGGATCTCTGCAAGTTCTAGGCCAGGTCTATATAGTGAGTGTCAGGCCAGCCAGAGTTGACAGTGAAACTTTGTCTCAAAACAAACAAGAAATTCTATTAAAAACAAAGGTAAAGTAGCGCTGTGGTGGTACATGTTTGTTTTTTTT
>JADRCD010227871.1:0-11629 GCA_019843815.1 Montemys delectorum
GTGTGTGTGTGTGTGTGTGTGTGTGTGTATGTGTGTGTGTGTGTGTGTGTGTGTGTGATATAATGCAAAGCATAGATTTTTTCCTCCTTTCAGAAAAATAAATGAAGAATAACTTATTGCTTTGAGTCCTTATTATAGTATTCTTTGATCATTGTGATGTGGGTGCATGAATTATGGATGCATGCATGTGAGTATGTATGTGAATCTGTTGTGTTTATGAATGTAGGTGTACCACAGCACATGTTTGGAGGTCATATGTCAAGCTCAAGTAGCAATCCTTTTGTTCCACATTGTCTCAGACATAATTTCTTGTGGTTTTCCATATACCAAGCTAGTTGGGTCACAAGGTTTTGTTAATCCTCTCTCTGAATTTCATCTAGCCATAGGAGCACTGGCATTATAGACATGTGCTACTACTGCCTTCTGATTTATATGGATTCTGGGATAGGAGCTCAGGTGGTCATGACAAGTGCTTAACCCACCAAGCCATCTCATAGCCTGGTTATTATTTTTTAAGTGACTTCCTAACTTATGGATTTAGAGATATTATGAGTCTCTTTATTTATTTTGACTTATTTTTTTCTTTGTGGCCTAGAGAGGATTATTAATATTTCATGAGAGCTTATTTATATTTATAAAGTCTCAAACAGCATACAGCTTCAAAGCCAAAGAATCTGAGTTTTGGGCTCTTGTGCAATCCAATTTATACCTGAAATACTGAAAAGTTAATTGTCTTACCACCATTATAAGTCAGATTTTACATAAAATCAACAAGTTACTAATTTAACAGGAAACAACATTCTCCTTCTCATACAGATGTTAGATTGAAAGCTAAGGTCTCGGTGTAGCATATGGGTATCACAGAATCCCCACCTCCCATCTGATCCTACTGTATCTAAGATCTGTGAAGTAACTGCAAGGTGAAATCAAGGGGAATATTTCTGTATTAGTGTAAGGTCACAGCCTAAAATATGTAAAATCTAGAAATACCAGCTGAATCAACGCCTCATAAGTCACTAAATTCCAGGAGAGAGCCACACTTTGTGTACACTGTGAAGTCAGAAAAATTGTGGGGTCATTTTTCAAATATTTGTTGATTTATCCTAAGTACTTTGTTGATATCCAACGGTATCTGGGCCAAAGTCACTTCATATTGTTTCATTTTGTGTAATGAAGTTGTTTTCCAGACTGTGTCATACCTGGAGAGACTCTATTTGATAAGCATTATTTTATTCCATTTTGAAGATGATGGATGACTCTACACCTTTATGGACATGTCTGTCTAACACTACACACACAGCACAGACAGATAAGTGACGTATTAATTAGCACAGAAGGGTTTCACTCTATAAATATATCAAGGTGAATTAGGATGGTAGGGATGCATGAATGCATTCAACTCAAGTCAAGTAAACCAAGCCTGAGAACTTCCTGAACATATACCAAGGGAAATGCACTCCATAAAGAAGCAGAGGCAGGCACCTACTGTTGTGATGGTAATGGTCATAGAGACTTGTTATCTGGCCACTCGTGTGTGTGTGTGTGTGTGTGTGTGTGTGTGTGTGTGTGTGTGTGTGTTCATTTTTTATTTAGGGCCTTTTATTTTTTTATTCTTTGTTTAGGTATTGGGAGTCAATAATGTTATGGTCCCCTTCCCTCTGGTGCCTGGAAATTGTTTCAAAATTCTTCTCAAAGCAGTCCTCCAGGGAGTGAGACAAGTGATTGGAGTTGGTATATTTTTAAATTTGTAGTTATCCTTCATTTTGGTGGAAGACAACACTCTAAAATGATCACTTCCCTTGCTAATGATCTAAAGATACAGGTTAAAATATTTTATATTAGTCAAAGACTTGTGGAATTGTAATTGGAATGTTGTTCTTTTTTAATAGAACAAGTTGCTTTACCAAAAAGATTCTGTTAATTGTTCATTCAATAAACATTTATAGAGAATTTCTAGTTTCTAAACACTGATGGCTATAGGGTAGGTAAAGTAGATATTTCACTTTGAACAAACAAGATAGTTAATAATAGTAAACAGGTTGATTTCAAAAGAAAATAATTAAAAATATCTCTTAAAATGTCATATGGAAACCTATGATTGTGAAAGGCTCCTAAAATAGCAAAACATATACATATATGCCTACAAAAATAGTTTACATGAAGTTACCTTTTGTTCAGACTGTTAATCCTCCCCAAACCAAACAATATGTAACAAATAACCTCAAACCATAAATAAAACAATTGCCCAGTGTGGGTTATGTCTCTTTGTATTGTTGGTCAGTAGGGTACTATGGGCCCCTAAAACAATACAAGCTATTTTTATGGTTCTTGAGTATGCACTAAGCACTTGATAGTAGTAAAAAATTGCTACAGTTACCACATTCTTGAATCAGGACATGAATAATCAAACTTATACTAACCTGTTCATCCCCACTGGTTAGTTTTCACAGGAATTGGATATGCTACTATCTAGGAATGAGAAGTAATGAATGGTCTTGATGTGGTGTGAATCTTGTGAAATATAACTATCAACCTATCAAAATATGTTTATTGATGTAATGCAACCTATGTTTGGGGAGTAACCAACTGCTTCTAGAATGGATTTAGACTAGCTTCATAAGAAACAATTCATATTGATACTATTAACTGAATCAAGAACATGTGACTGAGTATATTATTAGCTATATGGGGAACCTAATAATATTATTACAATGAATTAATAAAGTATTCCGGTGCCCTCAAATATGTATCTTGGGCTAGAAAGATGGTTCAGCAATCAAGAGTCCTAACTATTCTTTTGTACTATCTGTATTCAATTCCCAGCAACTACATGGTGGGATGGCTCACAACCACCTGTATTTCTAGACACAGGAGATAAAATGCTTTTTTCTGGCTACAAGAGACTAGGCATCTATGTGGTACACAGATATGCATAAAGGTAAAACACCTATACACATAAAATAAATTTTAAAAAGGCTTTTTGTATCCACAGGCTATTGCATCTTTTACATCTCATCTTAGAAGCTTCCTTTTGCAGTAAATTATGATTTATACTGTGACTCACAACAATAGGAGGTTTTGAAGTTCTCATATATATAAATCATATATATATATATATATATATAACTATCTAAATCTATATCTATCCCTATCTCTATGTGTATATCTATATCTAATCTACATATATTTATATCTCTATATATGGTTTATGTATCCTCTATGGCTCATCATGAAGAAGGAGGTATGGAGATTGTAATAGCCTGAGATAATGGATGACATTGTTAAACAATGTTTTACCAACATGACAGGGTTGTTGCATAAATGAACTCACAGGAGCTGAGACTGCCTGCACACATTTTATACAAGATCCAGTCAGCTAAAATACCAGAATGCTGGAAGAAGTACTCATGAAATTCTACTACTTGCTGCAGAGATATTGGCAATTGATGAGTGAAGAAAAATCTGAGTTTTTGAATGTAATCCCTGATAAATTCCTCCTGCTCTGGAGCACGGTCCTACACTCATATGTAACAGCAGCTCTAAGCGGGACTCAGTGTGACTCAGTGGGTTTAAAAGAAGAGTACATAATGTTGGAAGAAAGAAAAGGTTGGGGATACAAGAGGTATTGAGAGTATATTTAATTAAAACAAAATAAGCTTATGTATGAAATCATCAACCAGTCAATTTTTTAAATATTCTCAAGCAGTCACTTGGTAAGAAAGGCAAAAAAAAAAAAAAAAAAAGTTATTTCGGAGGGTCAGTTTCCATTTGCTCAACCTTTTTAGCTGAAAACAACCAAGGAAAACAGTATACTCTAACTAGCAATTTTGTTTTCTGGGCTTCTGGTATCATTATGAATTGATGATCCCTTTTCTTGTGTACTCTGAAGGATATCTATAGTGTGATACTATGTCTCGAACTTCTAGAATTCTGTTCCCTTTATCTTATCATGCTGACACAATACCCTCTCTCCTTATCACAAGAAGAATATGAAGCAAGCAAGAATATTTACAAATTGCCAAATTCACATAACCTAATTATGATTGCCTTATTTTTATTAGCTGTTGTTAGAGTCTTCTTTAGCCCAGTTTGTTAGTTGAAATTTATTATGGCTTGTTAGTCCAACGTTAATAATATCACAAAATATTTGAGGTGATCAATTTGTGAAAAAAATATTTATTCTGGCTAACGACGTGAAAGATTTTAGCCAAGATCACCCGTCCCCGTTGACTCGGGCCCTTGGGAATACTGAATATCACAGGAAGGAATGCATTGTCAGAGCAAAGAAGCTCCGTGTATGGCAGCCAGGAAGGACAGAGGAGCAGGGATGAGGCCATAACAAGGCTTCAAGGGACATCACTTCTCACAGCTTTACCACTGGTGGGTAACCAAACCTCAATATATCTCTTGGAAAGAATTTAATATACCGCTTGAAATTTAATTTAAGGTCTAAACCATTACATACTTTCTCTCCTAGTGCTCATCTCACAAAGAAAAAACACATTTACACTATCTCTAAGGCTCTCCAGATCTCTAAATCTCTATAGCTCCACTAGTGTTCAAAATACAAGTTCATAATTTTCTATAAGGCTTAATAATAGTTTGTTTGATTGGTTGGTTGGCTTTGCTTGCCCTGCTTTTTCTGAGACAGGGTTTCTCTTTATAGTCTCAAATACGCTGGAACTCACTCTGTAGACCAGGCTGGGCTAAAACACATGAAGATCCACCTGTCTCATTCTGCCTTCTAAGTGATAGGATTAAAGGTGTATGCCACCACCCCTGACATGATATTCTTATTTATGAGTCCCTGTAAAAACAAAAAGAAGGTAAAAATGACATTGAGACATCTGGGTTAGATGGTGTGTTAGAAGCTCTCTCTATAAGATACAGTAAAGGAGAGTCAGAGTATGAAAAAAAAAAAAAAAGACTTTATATCCAACACAGAGAGAAAGAACTTCTGAAATCTAGAAAGTGTGTGAAGGGTTAGGTACCTGAATATTCCAGAGAAAAATACAAGCTATGCACAACAGAATTTCATCCTACAACATTCTGGTAGAAAAGAAGTTACTTTCAAAAGATAAGCAAGGTGAATGATGGACAGGCTTTCTTTCAGGATAAGTTCACAACCCTCACAACCAATAGTCCTATCAGCTATGATGGCTCTTAACCACATCAACGACCAGCATAGCATGATAATTTTACAGGCACAGTAGAAGCACACATATTTTGGAAGTAACCAGTTGCACTCAATTTAGACTTAGATCCATTCTAGGGGTATACTTGACATTGCCCCCTGTACTGCCTGGTTTTGCGCGTCAACTTGACACAAGCTGGAGTTATCACATAGAAAGCAGCCTCCCTTTAGGAAATGCCTCAATGAGAACAAGCTGTAAGGAATTTTCTCAATTAGTGAAGAAGGGTGGGAGAGGACATTGTGGGTGGTGCCATCATTGGGATAGTAGTCCTGGATTCTATTTAAAAAAAAAAGCAAGCTGAGCAAGCCAGAGGAAGCAAGCCAGTAGGTAAAATCCCTCCATGGCCTCTGCATCAGCTCTTGCTTCCTTACCTGCTTCAGTTCCAGTCCTGACATCCTTTGGTGATGAACAGCAATGTGGAAGTGTAAGATGAATAAATCTTTTCCTCCCCAACTTTCTTCTTGGTCATGATGTTTGTGCAGAAATAGAAACCCTGACTAAAACACTCCCACACAACAGGTCTTGGGATTATGAAGGCAGATCTCCAACCTGAAAACAGGTTCTGTTCTGGTTGCTTCCCACACCCCTAAAATACTTCAAAGACATCCCTCCACCTCAGCTAAAATATCATGCACATCGCAGCTCCTGTGGATATAATGTATGAGGGATATGGTGAGAAAATATTCCCAGCCCACAAACTTCAAAGTTAATATGGCCAGGAGAAGCCTCTGGTATACACAACAGGAAACTTTCTCCCTGGAAGAGGCTCTAATAGACAGTCGAGACATCTGAAACAGACTCAGTGTGAACATAAATAATAGGTGTGACAGGACTCAGCTGACATTCCTCGACTCCTGGAGTTTAACCTTAGTCTTCAATTTTTAAAGACCTATGAAGAAGCTGTCCATTACTTCACACTTTCCACTGGTTTGTTTGTATGTTTGAATATTTGCATCCTCATTTCCCTTTTACAACACTTTTGGTGATATTGGTGGTTTAATTTATCATATTTTTAAGCAGTTACTATTTTTAATTTTTATTCTCCTTCATACCTTCATCTTATTTTGCTGTAGCTTACACCACATTATTCAGGAATATGGGTTTATTCCTGTTTGTTTCTTTTTGTGGTTCTCTGTGTCATTTTCCTGTTACATTCCTTACTTACAGTTATTATATTTTGTTTGAGATTATTCATTTTGGAGATATTTTAAAAGTATTACTTTCCAATTTAATACTATTTCTCCTCTCCAAAAATTCTCCCCTTTTCTCTCTCTTTTTTTAATTTTTAAATGTGATTTGTCATGTTGCTCTTTCCTTTTATCTCATTAACTTCCCATTTCTGCATTTATCATAAATTAACTGTAATTTCATAACACATTTTAAAGTTTTGTGTGTGTGTGTGTATGTGTGTGTGTGTGTGTGTGTGTGTGTTTCATCTTGTGTGTTTCAATGTTGGCAATGTTACTACACTTTGTTTTCTATTCACCAAGTTATGCTGAGGATTGAATTTTCAAGAACATGATGATCAACAAAAACATCCACAAATAAACCTCCGAAGAAATCTCCAAATTAATTGCTTAAAGTCACAACGCTGAGGCTTGAGAGCCATGAAAAGACAAAGCAAGTGACTTTTCCAAAAGATTGTAACATTTCAACTCCTAACCCCACAGAGAGAGAGATAGGTAAAATGACAGGAAAGGATTTCAAAAGTTTTCCGATGAAGATGATCATTGACTTGAAATAGGAAAAACAAAAGAAGCAATTCCATTTAGAAACTGAAGAGAAAAAAAAACTGCAACACAGAGAAAAAAAGCCAAATGAATGTGAAAAATTATCAGAATGGAAGAAAATATACACAATAGGAAGGAAGAAATCTGTAAAGCATTAATTTTGGAAAAAAATTCTAAGTATAATTATCAGAAATGAAAAACTCAGTGAATGAAAGCTAAATAAAATGTCAGAATTTGGAAGCTTCACTAATAGACTTAATAGAAAACAATTTCAAGGATGGAGACCATTAGTAAGAAGATATTACTTTTAAATACAAACACATAAAAACAAATGAAGAAATGAACAAAACATTTAGAACTCTGAAATATATGGTCAAGAGAACAGTCTAAGGACTCAAGTGATATAAGAGAGAACTAAAATACTGAAGGCATAGGGAATCTTTTCACTGAAATATTATAAAATATAGTTATAAAATATGGATAAAGAAATGAACATCTAAATACAAGAGGCTCTTAGAATGCCAGATCAACATGACAACAGGAGAATATCTCCATAACTTGTGATGGTCAAAAGGTGTAAAGGCAATGAAGGAAAATGCCATCTCAGAAAGCCAAACAAGTCAGAATAACACCAGATCTCTTATCAGCAAATGTGTATTCAGAAAAGCATGGAAATGGAATGGTATATTCAAATCTCCAAAATTATATAACTTCCCACCAAGATTTAAATATGTACAAAAGCCACTTTTTTTTCTTCAATTGGTAGAAAAATAGTCTTTGCAATGACAACCTAAGGCAGGTCATGAACACTGAAGTACCACATGTTCTATAATAGTATCCATGATGGAGGTTGAAAGACATCCCTCATCATGAGGTTACAGAAAAGGAACATTGTATAGGAGAAATGGCTGAATTGGCTGAAGTGGAAACTTCTGGTTTCTTTGGAAATTTAGTTATGTCAAATGATGTTTTGCTGGGACACACAGGTGGAAGGAAGTTTTCTAAAGCACACACGTGAAAGGTTTTCCTGAAGCAAACACAGGTGAAAGAATGGCTTGCTAAAGCAAACATGTGAAAGGACCCATGATGTTTAGAAGTAATATAAATACAACTCAACAGAGAGCTGATGACCCTGGATGCTATTGGTACACCTTATCATTCCTTGCTGGTCATTGTTTGTCATGACTTCATAGGGAAAAATTCACCAAAAATTTTCTGGTGGCCAGGCAGTGGTGGCACATGCCTTTAGTCCCAGCACTTGGGAGGCAGAGGCAGGCAGATTTCTGAGTTCCAGGATAGCCTGGTTTACAGAGTGAGTTCCAAGAGAGCCAGGGCTATACAGAGAAATCCTGTCTCAAAAAACCAAACCAAAACAAAAACAAAAACAAAAATAATTTTCTGGTGGTATTCTGGCAGCTTCTTGCCTCTTTGGTGGGCTCAGGCTGATTGGTAGAGTAGAGTGGAAGTTTCTAAATATGTCAGCTGATACAGACTCACAGTGGCATATTGCTAAGACAGACTCATATGGTATTTCACTCACATAGTATTTTGCTGAAGCGAGACCCATGGGAGGACACGTGATGTTAGAAGGGAGTATAAGTTGGACTCAACTGATAGTGGCTGGTGCTTGCTGGCATAGTTACCTGTGCAACACTTCTGTGGTCTTGTGTCTGATCTTAACTGATCACTTCATCTTTGCTGATCTTCACTTCATTTAGAGGCATCACAGAGGACTTCTCATGCTGTCCCTGCTGGTTCTGGTCAGTCCATCTACCTGACTCCTGCAGATTAGACAAAGGCCTGGCTGTTACTGCTGGATTGTACCACCACTGCTGATTTGTGTTTGCTATCCTGACACTTTTGAACTGGTCTTCTGGTATCCTGACAAATGAAGATAGACTCACCCCAAGGAACTATATCTAAACAGCATGTAGTAGAGCCTCAAGGTTTCTTCTGGACTGACTTGCTGTTGCTGATTCATGAATGGTGTCTGTGAGTGGATCAAGCCATTGATGCTGATTCATGGGAACTGAATTGCTGATATCCTGACAATGCAGACTGGATTTGCTCCAAAGAACTATTTCTAAACAGATCCACCTGCCCCTTGGCTCTATTAAACTTTCCTATCCACTACCTCTGGTGGGTGGTGGACTAGAAGGGAGGTTAAAGCATGTAAGAACTCTTATTAGAAGTAGATTTTGAGAAATCAAAGCCTGCACTGAATAAAGGAGAAGTAAGAGGGAAGCTATCATGTCTAACATAGAAGATCAGCAGATCTCTAAATATAACCCATCAAGAATATTCCCACAATATTACAGCAATTAGTGATTATCTTTCAATAATAACCAAGTGAAAAATCTTGTTTGCCAATAAAACAATACATACTTGATGGCTGGATTAAATAACTAGATCCAAATTTTTGTATTCTTCAAGATACATACTTCACTGTTAAAGATGCCCATTGACTCAGAATCACAGGGTTTAAAATCAACCCATGCTGGCATAGCTAGCTTTGCAACACTTACAATCAGCAAGTGAATGAAACTTCAATGGAACTGGGATAGCTCCTGTGATATCTGTCAAATTATGCCTCAGATCAGTATTAGTCAGAAGAGCACTTGAAGGAGCATGTCTTAGCCATCTGTCTCCATTTCCTGGGTCCTTGGCAGGCCTTCATAGTGATCCATCTTTCATCCTTCACCCCATCCCTTTGTGTCAGCTTCCAAGACCATGAGGGGCTTTTTACCTGGAAATGCACTGGCTTGAGGAACAAGTTTGCTATCTTTGTTTTATTCTTGCCTTCCATTGCAAATTTCCCAATTTTATCCCCAGCCCTGTAGCCGATCCACTATAGAGGGCTGTTTCCCTCTCTGATTCAACTCCCTGGGGAATCCACAGATCCTTGTGGTAACTTCATTTTCCACTTTCTGGTGGACCCTCTCAAATCCTGAACCCTTAAATCTATCTATCCCATGAGACTATGCATTTAGAATAATGCAAGATTCTCCTAAAATCTAGATAAGGAGCAGTAAGCAAACAATTTTACACTTACGTAACAAAGAGAAGGCTACATATGAACATCTAGTATTAAAAGCTCCACAAATTTAAATGCCCAGACACCAGCAAAAAGCATAATAAATAACAGTTAGAACAACATGTCTCCACCAAGCCAGCAAGTATAGAACAGTAGTAGGACCTAACACATGCAATATAGCAAAAGCACAAGACAAGAACTTCCAAATAGCTATTATGAATGTATTTAAAGACCTTAATGAAAATATGAAATCATGATGTCTATGAATATACAAACAGTGGAATAAAAGGAAAACAGTTCAAGACATGAAAATAGAAATAGAATCATTAATGAATGCCCAACCTGAGTTAAAACAAATAAATAGAAAATTAAGGACATCAAAGAAAAACCTCTGAAGTAAGCCTGATTAACAGAATACATGAAATGAAGGAAAGAATATTAGGCACCCAGGATAAAGCAGAAGAGATGAAGACATTGGTCAAAGATGATGTTAAATGAAGCAAGCAAACAAACAAACAAACAAAAGAAAAAAGCAAAAAAACCCAACAACCACCATCATAACAAAAACAGACACAAAACATCAAGGAAATCTGGAGTATACATAATAAAAATAGAGAAAGGAAAAGAAATGCAGGTCAAAGGCTCAGAAACTATTTTCAACAGAATCATAATAGAAAATTTCCCTAACCTAATGAAAAAAGAGAAAAAAAAGCATACAGAACAGCTATGGATTGTGACTTCTAATTATAAGAGATGGAAGAAGAAAAACATCCCACAATAAAGCCAAATTTAAGTAATATCTATCTACAAATCCAGCTCTAGAGAAGTTTCTAGAAGAAAAACTTCAACCTGAAAAGCTCAATCACATCCAAGAAAACACTGAGAATAAATAATTGCAGACCAGCAAGTAAGACCAGGGCAATAAACCCAACTCATAACAACAAAACAACAGGAATGAATAAACACTGCTCATTGGTAACTCAATCTCAATCACCACAGTTCCCCAGCCAAAAGAAACAGATAGATTGGCTGCAAAGCCAGGATTCATCCTTCTGTTATATTGAAAAAAAAATGCCTTACCATCTAGGATAGACATCACCTCAGGGTTAAACAATGGAAAACGATATTCCAAGCAAATGAACACAAAAAGCAATCTGGTGTGCCCATTTTAATATCTTATAATATAGACTTCAAACTAAAACTAACCAGAAGAAATATAGAAGGACACTCCATATTCACCAAAGGAAAAATCTACAAGGAGGATATTGTGATTCTAAATTGTATGTATGTATGTATGTATGTATGTATGTATGTATGTATGTATGTATGTAGCTGAACACAAAACACAGGTACCCAAGTTCATAAAAGAACCATTCTTACAACTAAAGTAGGATTTTGGCTCTCACATAGCAGTCAAAGATGTCTTAAGTACCCTCAATCTTAAATAGACAAGTCATGTAGACACAAACTAGACAGAAATGCTGAAGTTAAATGATGCCATAAACCAACCGAACCTATCAGATATTTATGAAATATTTTGCCAAACACAAAAAGATATACCTTTTTCTTCTTCTTCTTCTTCTTCTTCTTCTTCTTCTTCTTCTTCTTCTTCTTCTTCTTCTTCTTCTTCTTCTTCTTCTTCTTCTTCTTCTTCTTCTTCTTCTTCTACT